>JADLZN010000224.1:0-155113 GCA_018155175.1 Sinocyclocheilus anophthalmus
AAATAAATCACATGCTCAATATATAATGAGCTGCAGTGCTGAAATGGATGATGAAGGTGAGAGTCTCCTCAAAAAGTTCATACCCACTCTGCATTTGTATATTCAGTGGCTCCGTTTTTTTTTTAATAACCCATACAGAAAAATATACATATTTCATAATATACATATTTTCTGGCCAAAATATATCTAAAATCGCCTACTATATATGTTAAATAAATGTTGTAAACAATGGTGTTAAATGAAATGAAATAAACCTACATTTAGTTTCAACATTCCTATACCAAAATATATTTTTCAAAATGTATTTCAGGGGCAAGAAAATACATTTCCAATCTTACAGGACAGCCTAAATTAGTCTAAATGTTGATGGAATCACCTAGAGATCCAAACTAGATTGAGGAGGATTCATTAATGTTGCATTTTTTAAATAACATTTTTCAAACGTGTTATATGTTTACACGTGTTAGGCAAGAAATCATTTCTTAAAAAAATACTGCATATGGATATTTACATAAATATATACAAAAACATTTTGCTGTATGGGAATTTTTAACAATCTATATTTAATATATTAGAAAATATTATGATGTTATAAAATACATTTTTGTTATGTTTTTATGTTTTAAAAACACAAATTTACTTGAAACGTGTATCTGTATATCTGTGTTGTATATATTTATAGAATTTCTGCCACTTTGTTAGATGTTTTGTTATATTATGCTGTCATACATTAAGTTGTCCAGATACTTTTTGGGCTCACTGTATCTAAAAAAAAAACAAATATTGTATATCTAAAAAAATGTATAATGTATAAAATTATATATAACAATAATAAAATAAAAATACATATAAAATACAATTTTATTTATATATAAAAATAATAAAAAGTATGACAAACATAAACGTTAAATTAAATATATAATAAAAATAATTTATCTATTCTACGTCTCATCATTTAAAACCCCAGTATGATAAATTACACTTCCTTGCAGCATCCCGATCTCAGACAAAAATCGATTGACCTTTCAGCCCGACATTCAGTACCTAAAGGATTCAGCATTCTCAAATGGGAGGGTTGTTTTATCCCAAAGGTCATGACGGTAGAATCTGAGAAGAACATTTCCCAAATATACAATTTTTCTGGCCCAGAACTGCTTTTTCTTTGGTGGAAATATGCAAAATGTGGTCAATTTGGACACTGGCTCTGGCCCATCCAGGGTCAGATTTCTGTGTCTGTTCTCCTCAACCTACCCTATTCAGTCAACCTTCTCTCCACCATTACTCTCAATTAAAACCACCAACATGCTCTAGATTACAGTGTGGTCAGAGCTGTGCGAGCTGCGAGAGCCCTGACTCTACCATCCATCATCGATACCTCTGTTCACTCTTGCACATTCCTGGGTGGCCATCACAGTCAACCACAAACAGGCCATCCTTTCCAAAAATGACACACAAATGTGCGTTTCACCCCCCCCCCCCCCCCTCTGATACTTAATGATTTAAGAACAAGTACTCCATAATCATAAAAAGGTAATTCCTAGAAATTTAATAATATATACATTTAAATTTAAATAAACTATAACATTTCTATATATTATGGAATATATATTATCTTGTATAAAAAATTAAATAGCAGCACCGCAATATCAAGGTTATTGCAGTACTGCTGATGCTTTTTCTTTAATTTTTTCTCCTTCTATTACAGATAATGGTAATCAGTTTTGTCCTTTGTTTTTGTAATATGGCTAACAGCAGCAGGAATCCGCAACGCTCTCGTAGAGGGGGGTTAACGCTTTACCAGCACCTCTGGAATGGCTGGAGATCAATGCGTCATGCCCTGCAGCGGCAACAACTCGACCAGCTGCATGTGATGTGGGCTGTCGTTTAATTTCACGCTCAGGATCTGAGTGCTGCCTCTCACGCAGAAGACAGAGAGAGAGAGACAGACAGGAGGTGAGAGAGATGAGAAGCGGAGAGGATGGAGTGCTTTTTGAAAATAAGGTGAGGAACGGGAGAAGGCTGACGGTGGATGAAAAGATAAGCAAGTAAAGAGAAAGGGATGTAAGAGGCAAACAATTGAATACACTTACAGTATATATTTTAAGAATGTTTAGATATTTTGACTGGAAAACAAGAATACTGATTAAAAAATAACTGAAGTGCAAATGAGTGCAAAAACTTTATTAACCTAATCGCCCTGCACTGTTTGTGTTACAGTCATGAATGATATATCAATACAAATACCAAAAATGTACAAATCTAGCAGTTTACTAATATTTTCAGTTTAATGTTGGTTAACTGTGAACATTTACATGGGTTCTGTAACGTTTCAAGCTAAAGAAATACCACATTTTCATTTATACTACTTGCATTCAATCCAAAGTGACAGATTACATAAAATTGCATTCTATATGTCCAAAAAGTGCAGCATCAACTTGGTTTCTTAAATTCAACAATACAATATATTACTAAAATAAATATGTAGTGTTGAAAAAATAAGCATTCAAAACAGTACTGAGTCACACACCAGCTTCTAATTATCAGAGGAAACATTACAGACATGGAATTCTTCAGCTGAGTTGACCCTCATACTGTTTCCGGAAACAGTCTCCAACAGGAAAGAACTCCCAGCAGCGTTCCTGGAACATCTTCCACACGTATGATTCCTGTTGTGTTACAAAGTGCAGCAGTCACAGTTCATTTTATAATATATAGTGTATCTCAAGGTTCATTTGTCAGTGGTTTCACATTTGAATGTATTATTAAGCACGCATCTTTCACTCTGAAATTATCCAAATATCTCTTTTCAATAAAGGTTCATGGCAAGCTGTACCTGTCCGGTATGTTCTGTGACATCCTTATTGATGAGATACATCAGAAAGAACCTAAATGGCAAACAAAACACTAAACAAATGTAATTTTTTTCAGCAAAAAAGGAAACAAGTATTCCATTTTACCCCGCATCACAGTATTTTCTAGTAACATGACATGCTTTCTGTTAATCTCAGCCTTAGACTTCCCATCTACAGACTGTTGGCTGAACAAACACAAAATGGGAGAAACTTCTGGAATTTCAAAGTCAAAATCTGATTGGTTGAATTCTACAGGATTTCCAGAAGATTATGTGTCACGCTCTTTAACAAGTCCGCCTGGAAACAAAGCTGTCGTGATTACAACTGTGACAATGCTCGCTTATCAGGACCAAAATGCTGGATTTTCAAATGTATGTGAAGTTCTCAGCACCATTGTTGCAGCAAACTTGTATGACGATCCTGAATTACACTCCGGCCTGTTATTGTAGGGACATTGACTTTACAACTGTGAGCGGTAGCTTTACATGTCAATCAGACGTCCTCTTGGGCGGAACTTGGCCAATAAAAGCTGCGATGAAGAGCAGACCTTCTGCCATCAGTATGAAGGTCTGGTTACATGAGACTAGCTCTCTGTCCTGACCAGCTGCTCAACAGACACATTTTCCACCAGAATACTGCCTTTAAAATTGTGACTGAAAAAAAGGATGATGGAAAAGAGGCATTACTGATCTCTGACCTGTTTTTAACGTCTCTTGTACTCACAGATAGTTGGCCAGGTTGTGCTCTTGCAACGTGTGCGACTCGAAGCCATGGGGCACCGTGTCAAAATACTCGCTCCCAATGCCACAGATAAAACACTTAGTCTGCAGGAAAAAATCAGACGCCACATTCACTGTTTAATTATTCATGATCAATTAGCATAAAACCCACAGCTACACCGAAGAGCGGCTGACATAGATTAATGACGTATTTACTCACAGAGAAATAAAATATTAATAATTTAGTGTGTTAATAGGAACAAAAGATGACAGACGTCATAAATCTGAATGGATTCAGGATGTTAATGTGAAAACTCACCTCCATGTCCTCTTTAACCTGCTCCTGCTGGTCTCTCAACTCGCCAAATGAATCAATGATCAGACCTTTCAGATGATGACAACAGACCAGTCACAAACACAATTAAGTTTACGCCAAACATTTGAATCCTGAGTATCATTCCACCCCAGGCATAAGACAATCCTCTAGCATCATACAGTCCTCAGATCTCTTCCCATAAACCCCTCTCAACATGTGAGAGCGTGATCTTTTTAATGAAGCTCTCCAGTGCTACTCAGCATGACTAGTGTTAGAGGACAAACTAAACAATTCAAACCGAACACTTCAGCTCATTGTCCTTATTGAAATTTGGTGCACATATCATTTATTTCAAGTGTTATTCGCAATTTCGGTCTCTTACCCTGAATGATGGCAAGGAGGATGACGATGACGAAGAAGAAGAAAGTGATGTCGAAGATGATACGGTAGAACTCAAACTCGTCACCGGCCGGGTCTTCGATTTCATCTCCAATCCCTCCTCCAGCTCGCACGCCAACGTACATGTGAAACATGTAACACTATGCACACATGAACATTAATATTTACAGATTTAGTCACTCGTTTTTGCTTTATTCCTGCACAGTCACAATAGAAATAAATAAATGCTTTCATTCAGCAAGGATGCATTAATTGATCCCAACGTGATAGTAAGTCATTTATAATGTTACAAAAGATTTCTGTTTCAAATAAATGCTGTTGGTTTTGAACCTTTCTGTTTCATCAAAAAAATCAATGAAAAATGTACACAGTTTCCCCAAAAAAATATTCAAGTCAGCCAATTGTTTTAAAACATTGATAATATTACTAAGAAATTTGTCCTGCAGCCCAAATCAGAGTATCTAGAATGATTTTGAAGGATCATGGAAACAGCTCGCTGAAAATTGGGCTTTGCCTCACAGGAATAAATTACATTTGAAATTGTAGTAATATTTTACAATATTACTGTTTTTACTGTATTTTTGATCAAATAAATGCAGCGTTGGTGAGCATGAGGACTTCATTAAAAAAATAAACCTCAAACCTTTGAACATTAGTTTAAGTTAATGATAAAAGAGGGATACTCACTGAGAGCATATCATCACATTTCATATCCACTGGTTCACCGTCTTCGCTTTTGTTGTAAAATTTGCGGAAGAAGTTAAAGGCAACCACGGTGTAGAGATACACAACCACAGCCAACAATCCCACTGTCAAAACCAGCTGAAATATATACTACTGTTCAAACATTTGATGTCAGTAAGATTTAGATTTTTTTTTAAATAAATAAAAATTTAATTTGACCAGTTAAGTCTAGTATATATGTTTTATTTATTACAATGACATTCATATTTTTGAAGTGACTTAAGGGTCTAAATACATTTTGGGGCCTTTGTATAGACACACAAACATAAACTGAATGTATTACCTGTTTGCCATTATGTGTAACAGATGACAGTATGGTGCGCAGCGTTTTGAAGCCCATGGCGATGTCTAGCAGGTGGGCAGCGAAGAAGAAATTGTTATAATGACCCAGAACTGACACAAACATATACCAGGCCAGGTAAAGGAAGGACTGAGAGAAAGAAAAACACAATTTCATTTCAGACTTGACCAGTTCCTTCAGGTCTAATATGTTGAGTGTTCAAAGAGTCAGGGATCTTACATTGTCAGTGAAAACCACTCCTAGCTTCCATATCTGATGCTTCACATCAATGGTGTTTAATCTGAAGCTGTGAAAACATGAGAATGATTTATTTGATTTATTTTAAGCCTATCGTATTGAACGCTGCTGCCATCATCTGGCACACACTGAAATCCTTTTTTCAATCTCTGCAGATGAACTGATTGGGCTGTTTTGCTGAACAGAAGCTGGTTTGGCTGGTGAAATAAATATGGTAAATAGGGAAGACGGGGTCACAGGGTCGTTACTCACAGGGCAACCTTTTGCACGGGTCTCTTGCTCTCCTGAGCCTTTGAGCTGAAGTCCAGAGCAGCTTTATCCAAACCCAGCAGCTCACTGATGCGTGCCGATCCATACAGCTCTCCATATTTCGCCATCACCTGCAGCACGGAAAGCCATCACAGAATAAATCAAACAGCTTACTGTTACACATTCAGGGAGCAAAGCATTATTAGTTGGGCTGAACCCAAGTATTAAATTCAGCACATTATTCATCCCACACAGTTCATGCTACAGATATGAACGATATCTCAAAGCACGTGTCTTATTGTGTCATATATTATATGTCTGCTGTTACTTATAGACACAGAGTTTATGATTTCCACCAGACGGATGACAAATAGGAAGCATCCCACTGACTGACACTGAAAGAGGGACCTTAGACTGAATGTCATTGACACTTGTGAGCGAGCCTGTAAATAACCACCAGCAACCAATCAGAACAACTTAGCAACTGCATAGCAACACTCTGGCAATCTGGCAATCAAAAACTGTTTTGAAAGTAAAATTAACATGAATACTGCAAGAGCCAGAATGTTTGAGTTGTGAGATACTGTCATACTATTATGTTCTTAAATGGTTTTGAAGCAAAATTTTTTGAGTAAATATTTCATTTGTTCATCTTACCTTCCTTTTCACAAATTTATCCCAATAATTACTTGGGTATGATCTGAAAAACAGCAAAGAAAACAGAAAATAATACTGAAGTGGTGCAAAAAGTGACAATCACTGTTCATGCAGAAATTCATATAGAAGATTTCCACTGTTTCAATGCTTAAAAATGCTTATGTGAGCCTTTATGAGACAGTCAAACAGCTCTTACGGTGTATTGATGACCATTCTGTCCCACTGGCCTTTAATGTCATCTTCAGAAGGTTGCTCTGTGATATAGAGTCCGTCGAACTCCAGTTTACGAGCCAGCTCCTTTTCTCGCTTAAAAATGACTAAAGGAACCTGTCAAGGGTCAGATGATGATCAAGTTAGTTGGATTAGACCATATTAAAATGATTTTTAAACCTGTAAAACGATTGATTTGAATTTTGAAATCTGAAAATTTAAGGACCTATGACCTAAAATGAATACAAAGATTCTGATTTCGCACATTTCTAGCTGTCACTTATTTGTGACTGATTATGTGACTCTTTGTACAGATGGTCAGATTTTCCAGATGCTCTTTGGATAATCTCAAATCATGCTGAAAAACATGAAGTATTTCATGTGTTGAAATTACTACAGTATTTCATTACTGGTTTCAGACCCACTGTATTTCTAAGAGGTCTAACAAAAGCCAGAAAGGTGAAGGCATTATTTAGTCTATCAAAGACATGTTTTTAGTTTCACCATAAGAAATATAGTGGGTACTTGCACAAAACTTAGGTGCCTGTTGTGTTGCGTGAGGTGTGTGTGTGTGAGGTGTGTATAACCTTCAGACAGTAGTAGCCGATGATACAACAGAGTGAGATGAGTGTATGCAGGACAGCCAGACTGTGAAGAATCATTTTCATGTAGCCACTGTTCTCTTCTAGTTCAAAATAAACTTCCTGTGAATCCTTGGTGCTGTCGTCACGAAGAGCGATCTCCACATCTTCATCCTCTTCAATGGTTGACGAAACCTAAATAAAATAATTATATCGATTTTTTGCGTGTTTAAATCTAGGTGTGGTGGTTTACTGTGTTAGCTGGGTTAAAAGGTTTAAACTGGGAAGGCGTGGGGCCTAATGGTTGGAGAGTCGGACTTGTTACCCAAAGGTTGTGGGTTTGAGTCTCTTTCCGGCAGGGATTGTAGGTGGGGGGAATTAATGTACAGCTCTCTCCCACCTTCAATACCACAACTGAGTGCCCTTGAGCAAGGCACCGAACCCCCAACTGCCCTCTGGGCGCAGCCAGCAAACATGGCTGCCCACTGCTCCGGGTGTGTGTCCACGGTTTGTGTGTGTTCACTGCTGTAAGTGTGCACTTTGGTCGATGGGTAAATGCAGAGCCTAATTTCGAGTTGGGTCACTATACTTGGCCACATGTCATGTCACTTCACTTTGGCTAGTATCTGGACAAGCCAGAACTACTCAGTTCTTTCAGCTGGTTTCTCAATCCAAGTGGCCTAAAAACATAAAAACAGACCAGCCTGACCAACAACATTCAATCTGATGTTTTAGCAGGGAAATCAATACTCACCTTGTAGAACAGAAGAATAAAATTGATGGCAAAAGTAAAGAACAGAGCCAACAATCTAATGTTGTAGAAATTTCTTGCAAAACAGTTCTGCAGAGAAAAGACATACTTGTAGGTCATCAGATCACATATGGTTGTTTAAGTCCATATGGTTAAACATCTGTTAGTAGCTTGTATTGTGCAGCTGGAAAACAACAGACAGAGAGAGAAACATACCAGCAGTTTGGTGCTATGAGAGCAGATAGTTTTCCAAACAGCTGATTCCTGGACCTCTGTCTCATCTGGTTTTGAAGAGCTGAGCTTTCTAAGTCTCCGTTTAGGCTTCTTTTCCCCTTTATGTTTGTCCTCATCACTGCAAAATTTAAATGCAATATCTTAGGCATTTTTTGCAATGCACTCACAAACGGCACATAATCCTTCAGAAATTATTCTAATATGCTAATCTGGTGCTCAAGAAACATTTTTTTCAATTTTCTGTGTTTTCAATGTTGAAAATGCTTGTGCTGATTAATATTTTTGTGGAAAACATGATACATTCTTTGATGGATGAAAAGTTCAAAGTCAACTAAGAGCAGCATTTATTCTAACATAACCCAGGTAAATGTATTTACTGTTCATTTGAATCAATTTATTGAATCGCGATAAAGATTGTTAATTTTTTTTTTTTTTTTTATCATTGACTGAACAAATTTGAACAGAGTAGTGTTTTTAGACTGATTCAAACCAGCTCATGAGACTCAGAAATCAGACTACACTGGTCAGGGTGTATGTTTTTGATTCATACCATCTAACAAGTCATCATGTCAAAAGTAATTGAATTTTTATTCAATGTGAAGTATTTGTTAATCTTCTGTGGGAGTAACAGTAAATCCCAACTTTCAATAATATTTTATTTTCACACCCTTTGAATTGTGCAGGGCCTGAACATCCTTTGTACTCAAGGGTACAATCGAGAAAATTCAAAGATCTCTTCATACAGTATGTTCCTTGAGCTTCCCGTGGGGTAGAGTAATGATACACTTGAAAGCTAAAAATCAGCGGTATGCCCTGTTAAAACAGCAGTATTTCCTGTTTTCAGAGTTTTATCTCTCCTCAGTCTGGAGCACTTACTAAGCTTTCTTAGTCTCTGAATCCTCCTCTTGCGCCTCGTGAAAATTCTCCTCACAGATGTCCACCTGTTTGTAACGTTAACAAAAAAGACATACAGTAAATTTCATAAATGGACAGAGACTAAAGAGACAAAAATGTTGGCTGGTTGGACACAAATGCTCAAAGTGGACACATTTGCTTATTGAACACATGTATACATAAATGTCAATTTATTGGACAACATTTTTTAAAGTGGACACAAATGTCCACAAATGTTAAAATAAATGTCCAATTAGACATAAATGTCAACTTCATAAACTATTTAAAAGACTTGAAATCTTTTATACTTTTGTAAGCTGACAATGGTATACTCAAGACTATTGACCTGATATTTGGACGTGTTTAGAAATCCATCCAGACTGCCATGTTGGTCTCTGCTCGACAGTGTGTACTTTTCTCCTTCCTTCTTCAAACACAAGCCGAAAATATCTGTGAGAAGCTGTGGGTCCCTAGACACTGCAGACAGATCCAGACTCATCCCTCTAAGATCACCGCGAGAAGAAAAGGCACGTGTATGACACGTATTATTCTCTCTAACCACCCCTTCTCCAAACCCTATGGTCTCAACCATGGTAGGATCCCGAAGGTCACCTAAAAGGTCAGCCAGTTTCATTTCTTTAGCCACGTCAATAATCCATCCACTCAAGAAGATGTGGTAGAGCAGATAAAGGAAGAACCAAACCAGACCTAAAAAGGCACGAGTAATAAACAACAGAGCATTGTGGAAGAAAGAGAACATCACTGAGATGATACTCCTGATGGTTATCCCTTTTAAGTGTTTTCCGATGTTCCTTATGGAAAACCATCTAAAGTCTTTGGTCATCCTGTTGTCTTCAGCAAGGTTTTCATTCTTCTCCACCTTGTCATCCTTTGCTTTCAGTTCCTCTCCACTCTCTGAACCAGATATTTGTGCAGCAAGCTGCATTTCAAAGATGGTGTCTTCACAGAAGTTGACAAATAGCTCCATCTTTTCCTTCTCTCCGCCCTTATTCACAACATCAAAGATGAACTGCCGTTTGCTCTCCTTCACCTGAATCATTGAGAACACGCATTCGTATAAGACACACATTAGTAGACCACAAAAGCACATAAGCAAATGATTGCTTAATACCTGTGGTTTCTCCCACTGTGTCCGGCTGGATTCGCTGATCTCAAAGTAGACCCTTTCGATCCGTTTCCCGCTGCCCAGGATTTCAATCCTTCCCAGGTGAGGATGGAAATACTTAAGCACGCTGTCCGCCAGCTCTAGGAAATTCTGCAAGCGGCCATCATTTGGCATGTGTTCAGACAGATTGGTCAGAAGAACAGCCACGTTAAAGCCAATATCTTTGGCCGGTTCATGAAATCGTGTCACAAAGTCTGGGTAATCCAGAAGCTCGCTTTCCGCCATCTCTGCACAGGATAACAGGAACTGGATCTCTGATTGAGAGTAGTGCTTGAAACCTTCCATGGCTCGGTGGAAGTCCTTTTTGGTAATGAGCCCTCTGCTGTCTGGGTCGTATTCACGAAAGGATTCGGATGACGTGAGGTCTTTGAGTTTGAGGAACATATCAAAGAACTTGAGGATCATCTCCACATTGCTGGATGATTCTACTAGCATATCTACCATCTGTTTGCCAATGGTCCCATTCACTACATTTCCTAGAAACACAAAGACATATTTATGTATGTCTTCAGTGGAGTTGCTTATCACTGAATTGAACTTGTTTCATAACTGATTAACTTTACACAGTTACTGAACTGAACCAACACTGAACTGACTGGAGCTGAATAATAACACTATTATTCTATTATTGCAGAATTTTGGATTTGCATCATTTTTAAAGTTTGCATAATTGATTCTGTCACTTTCCTGCTTAATACTGTGAAGCTTCTAACAATCTCTATTGTATAAAGCACTATAAAAATAAAGGTGACTTGACATGCTCAAAATGACTGCATGACACTTAGACTCGTTCACACTACAGCTTTTGGAGCGGACTTCGGAATTTGGTTGGTGCAAAGGTGGGCTTACAGTCATATGGATGCCAATACAGTTTCACAGTTGGTATGAAAACAAGCACAATTCTGTTTGTGTATCCAACAAAATGTAAAACAGACTCAGTATACTGATATTAGTATATTAACATTCATTGGAAAATCAACAATGCCACATTTCTAAGAAGCAAAAGAAGAAGTGCATGGAAAAGCATTAAAAATAAGAATCTCCTACCTTCAAGCATGGAAAGCAGCATTACCACCATGTCTTTTTGTAAGTCCATCAAAGCCTTCAGCAGCTCTATTTGGCTAGAATCCTGCAGACGCAAAACACCATTCTTTACTTTCTTTTATTCTCTTGAGTTTCCTACATTTTTCTTTGCAATGAATAAATTAGCACATAAGATTTAAAGTAATATGTCTATAGACTAACCTGAGAAAGCTTCATTTGCATATGGGCAAACACATGGAGGAAGCCAACTACAGCGTCCCACAGACGACTGTGGGCCAAACTCTGCTGGTTTCCTGTGCACGGACCCTAAATTAGGCAATTAAAAATGTAATTGATATTAGTGAAACTAGTTGCTTCACAAAATAAAAACACCACATTGTGGTGTGTGAACAAAGACAGACACAGCAGGTGTGGCATTTGGCCTCTGAGATGCATTTATTTGAAATAAAACATTAAAAAGGAGAGAATAACAGAATCTTAGGACATACAGTTATAAAATATTAGTCAGTATCTCTACAATTTGACAAAGCACATTTTCATTTGCTTATGTGCATTTACCTGAATGTATTCAGTGAGTGTGTTGAACACCTGCTTGGCCACGCTGATGGCTTTGGAGAAGTTGTGCTGACCACGCTCATCAATCACATCCTTCCCTGAATAATACCAGTAGAAATCACTGATGGACTCCTGTAGATATGAGGCCATCCATCATTCTCAGTATCAGACAAACAAAATGGAGGTGGCCTGTCAGCAGTGAATGGTTTATGGAAATATTATTTGGCGACAAGCTCTGTCTCACTGTTTTGGGCCCTTCTCCATCTGGTTCTGAAACCATGCATTTTTCATTCCTTTTCATGTATATTACATTAAAAATGTTCATTGGGCTTGCCTGAACCCTGAGCAGATAGTCCACAGTGGAGATGATGATGTTGACCGTTGTGTTGTTTCCAGTTTGAGTCCGCAGGTAGTTCTGGAAGTCTGTGGGGTAAATTTCAGTCTCCAGTTTTTACAAAAATAGACCAGAATATTGATGCTGTTTAAGATTAATATGTGCAAAATAGAGCTCAATAATAAATAATCCAATGATTTAATTAATCTTACAATCAGAATGTACAGACTGTTTTTCCTTTTGCAATGTTGTGGATTCATTTTCTTTTTGACGATACAAAACAAAACAACAAACATGTTTTGGTTGCTAGCCTGCAGCTGCAGTGCACCAGTGGGCTTCCAATACTGCCAACGGTGGTTTTTGCTTATTGGTGATATTTCAAACATGTCAAGTTCCGAATACAATATAATCCACTTCTAAATACATGCAAATACTGTTAGACGTCTCACCTGGATTTGATTTACACTGCCAATCAAAAGTTTTAAAACACTTGACTGAATTTCTCATCTTAAAAACCTGATTTAAAGCTGACTTAAATGCTTGAACTTGGTTTTAAAAAACAATATCATTTGAAAATGATTTATGCATTTATTTACTTTTTTACTTACATACTTGTCAGCTTACTCACAATACTTTGTGATTCAGAGTGTGCAGATATGTAAACTAATATATAAATACAGTAAAAATACAGTAAATCAGTAATATTGTAAAACATCATTACCATTTAAAAATTCTTTAGAATGTAATATTACTGAATATAACTGAATTTTCAGCAGCTGTTAATTACTCCAATCTTCAGTGTCACATCATCATTCAGAAATCATTCTAATATACTGATTTGGCACTCAAGAAACATTATTATCAATGTTTAACACAGCTGTATTGCTTAATATTTTTGTGAATATTTGAAATAGATATATTTTGTAACATCATACATCTTAAACACATCTTACCGACCACCAACTTTTGAAGGTAGAATAATTCCCATACTGCCATTGCTTGAGCCAGCTGCTGATATGATGGACCATGGTTTTGTAGGACTACAGTGCATGCACTCTTTAGGGAAATCAGTCTACTAATGGCTTACTTTTAGTATGGTTAAAGTTGGATAGGAGAAAGCATTTTAAGTATTTTAAGCATATTCCACATCACCTGTTGACTTTGATAGACATAGTACAAAAGAACCTTGCACTATTAAACAAAAACTAAAAACATTATGTTTGTTCTAACCAGTATTATGGCCTTCACAAAGAAGCTGGAGGAATCGGAAAAGATCACAGGTCAGCTGTTCATCTGCCATTACTCTATCGCCTGAGAAAGAGAGAGAAGGAGAAAGCAAAATGCAGTACAGGCAAATCAATGTCAATAAAAAGAAAATATCTGCCTCTTCTGATGTCTGGGATTTACCTGAATTGTCCTCAGCACCCACTCCTAAACTCTCTGCTTTGATCTGCCTCTCAAATGCGTTCAAATCCAGCACGCTGTGACACACAGAATTACAACAGCAACATCAAAACCACAGTCCTCTTCTTTTTAAAATACAAACTAACACAGACACTCAACAGACACTTCCAATCACAGCAAAGGAACAGATTGAAAGGGAAAAAAGTGATGTAAAACGATGTTCGTTTCTCTTGATTATACCAAGTAACTTTGAAATTGAACACAGGAGCAGGGTGACGGCGATAAATGAGTGAACAAAGCATTTCTCCACTTTTAGGTGGTTTGAGCAGCTGCTTCTGTCAGGGAAATGTCTCACAATGCATTAGCAAATAACAGCTGAACCTGCAAGACTGCATTAAGCCGACCAGACTGTGAAAGAAGCCCACGTCTCTCTTCTGTCGCAGGTAATCCAGCATTTTCTAGGGAGAATTCAACAACAGAGAGATTGAACATGAAGTTGTTATATAAAAGTTGGTTTTGGTGGTAAATGTCAAAATTTTGGGGGTTTTGCGTTATCGCCCAAACATATCTGTAATCCAGCCTGACCTTTTCAAACCTACCTGCTGGACAGACGTGTTTCCTCCATTCAGGATTGCAATGCCCAGCTTTAATGTGGCTGCTACCATAGGCCCCATATCACCTGGTTCAAATATCACATCCAACTTAACAGAATAACATTTGAGCACTGACAATAATAAAAGTCATATGCAGCTGACTCAAGATACCAGGATAAAGATATGAATGGTGACCTGTGTCTTATACCAGGGGTTTTCAATCTTTTTGATGCCAACAACCCCCAAATATGATGATCCCCCTATGAGGGACCATTTTTCAAAAATGTAATGAAAGCTTCTTTAAAAAAAAAAAAAGAATACTTGTATTAAGGAAAGTTGCATTAAATTGATCAAAATGACAGCAACAACATTTCTACAGGTTTTTTTAAATAAATGCTGTTCTTTTTTTTAAACTCCTTTATTCATCAAAGAATCCTGAATTTTTTTTTAAGGTTTCCACAAAAATATTAAGCAGAATATTTTCAAATGATAAAAATAAGAAATTTTCTTGAGCACCAAATCAGAATATTAGATTGATTTCTGAAGGATCATTTGACACTCACATGTAGAGTAATAGCTTTTTCTGAAAATTCAGCTTTGCCATAACAGAAAAAAAAATATTTTAAAGTATATTAAAATAGAAAAACAGTCATTTTCAATGGTAACACTATTTGCACTATTGAGTTTAACTGCATTTTTGATAAATGAATGCAGCCTTGAGCATAACATTCTTCTAAATATATAAAATCTGGTCTCTATAGTAATATATAGTATATTTTCATGTATGGGATACATTTATATGGTTGAGAAATAGTTGATGTACATTTTTTGTGTGTTACTTTATAATTATTTATTGATAATATTGATTATACAGTACATATTTAAACACTTTTTGTTAAAAAAATTAGGGGTGTCCAAAAGAATAAAAATTTTTAGTAATCTCATGATGAAAACGTAACCGTAATATGAAACGTAATAGCAATTTCGCTAGATGTAAGAAGTAATGTAAACAAAATTCGTTAATATCCTAATATGTAACTGGCATTTTGTCAACAAAAAAAAATAAAAAAATAAAATAAATAATAATAAAAAACTCTTGTTTTCTCCATGGGACCCACATTGTTGTGCACTTATAACTGTGCTGGCGCTGAGGTTCTGTAAGACCATCTCAGCAGCTCCGCGTTCATGAAGTCGGGCCTGCTGATATAGCAGCCTCTGCTTTTCCAGCTCTTTTTCCTAAGACAATTAATTAGTAACTCATTCAATTCACTAAGAAATAAAACATACCAACTGTTTCTCAAGTATATTATTCCTGAAGTCAATCATTGATTACGTAATTAATGAACCCAAATACAGTACATAACTGTGTCAGCATCCTCAGACTTTTCTCCTACAATTAAATCAATAACAACTCAGATTCCCTTCATTTCCATTGCTCACCTCAAATGACTTCAGGCCATCTTCATCCTGGTCTTCCTCACTTTGGCAACTCTGCAATGCAGAATTACAGTTTAGCTTGAACGCTGCATGTGTTTTGTGGCAAAAAGGAAAGATTTTGCTCAGAATGTCCTAGCAGAGCTTCTTACCTTGGCCATGATGTCAGCATAGCACATATACTGGTCATCATCCTCAAGCTTACTGTAGATACAAGTGACAAGAGTGAACCAGGAGGGTTAAGATGTGTTTCACAACTTTATCATTTTCAGGCACGGCTCCAATGGAAAGACCAAAATTTAAGGCAGCGTTAAAGATTTTACACATCACATATAAAAAGGCAATTGAATATACATATACTTTTTAGTAAATATATTGATAGAAAACAGTTCTACATTAAAATGCACAGTTTCAACCAATATTTGCGTGTGATACATAATATTTTTTCTGATTTGTTAGCTTAATGACATGCTAACTGCAATCAACAGTGCTAGCCAAATATCTCGTGGGTCTTATATGAAAAAAGTCGGTTAGGTTGCTTCCATTGTAGACATCTTCCTAGGTTTTCAAACAGAGCTGAAATACTTGCTAAAATTATGTTTAAAATGGTTAGCCTTGATCTACATGCAAACGCAAAACAAATGCATGAATCAATCACACTCAAACACACACATACAAACCTCCTCTCAGTCAAGGCACTTTGACTGAAGAGATTGATAAGCTGACGGAGTGGATCGATGTTGTTTCTCTGCTCCGCTCCCTCCTTTAGGATCTCTACATGAGTTGCTTTCTGATGGGTATAAAAGAATTCCTATTACTATAAAATCAAAAAAAGCTCATATATAGCCTTGGGTTCTATCTGGAATGTTTTATGTATTCTTACTATTTGTGTTTCACATAGCTAGGTAGGAGACGGAACATTGTGCTACAAATAAATAAAACAGTTACGATACTGTTCAACGTTTGGGATCGGTAAGGTTTTTTTAAAGTTCTTTAGCGCACCAGTGCGCATTATTTGATGAAAAATACTGTAAAAAAAAACAGTAATTTTGTGAAATATTAATAAAATGTAATAGCTCTATTTTAATATATTTTAAAATGTAATTTATTCCGGTGATGCAAAGCTGAATTTCAGCAGCCATTATACCAGTCTTCAGAGACACATGATCCTTCAGAAATCATTCAATATGCTGATTTGATGCTCAAGAAACATTTATTATTATTATTAATGTTGGAAACAATTGTGCTGCTTAACATTTTTATTGTAGATCTGTCGAGTACATAAACTTACATCATTGTGGTAATATTAATGGCACTCATAAATTGAAAACTGCTATTCAAAAAACCCATTACAAAAACTCCCAAGGGAACCTGCGGTGAATTAGTCTTCCAGGGGTTCATTTCCCAAAAGCATCGTTAGCTAACTACGGTCGTCAGTTCCATTGAACTCTATTGGTAACAGAACTTCGTGCTTTTGGGAAACGTACCCCAGGTTGGGCTACACATACGTTATGATTAAACAGCTCAACTGGGGAACACAGCCAATCAGAAACACACTCACAGCCAAATCCTCAATTAGTCTGTCCTCAGGTGAGTCACGCTCTGCCTTCAGCCAGACTCTCTCATAACCCTGCAGGAAAAGGTTCACCGCTCTGTGCCTGCAGAAAAAGACACATTTCATGTTAAAAGCTAGTAATTAATATTGGTTTCAGCCCAATGAAACATAAGGAATATGACAGAATGTCCTCTTTATCGGAGTTAGTTCAACAACGTTGCAATTCACAAGTATTTCGGCTGCCTTCAGCTTTTATAACTTGGGTAATTCATAATGCAATATAAAGAGTAAATGCACTTGTCATAACTCTCTTTGCAGCAAACCTGGGGAGATTGTACAAAGGAACCATTCTCAAACAAGCAACTACAGCCCGTTTCCTCTGCTTAGACAACATCCTATGCCACACTGCCCTCTTCGTCTTCTGAGGGCGCTCCACCTGACAGAAACACATCTTTATGTAAACCATTTACTAGAAAAGAACCATACAAAAATCTGAACTGAACAAAAAAATGAACTGCACTGGTTCATGTTTGAATGTATTTATATACAATATGTGCCATCAATTATCATTTGCAATCATTTGTAGTAATTCATTCCCAGTCTAACCTGATCAAGATGGAAAAGAACACGAGCGATGCTTAAGATCCTCTCAACACTGAGGGGATCTACTGAGTATTCACACAGATCCTGGCAAAAAGAAAAAAGAAAAGCCAGGTGAGGAGGCTCAAATAGAATTTTCACAGAACTTTATCAGCTCTTTCACAAGTTGTCTTCTGGCTCACCTGTTGCAGGTTGCTGCGAATGTACGCTCTGACCTCATCCTCTGTGTCCCTCTAGAAGCAGATGAATGTTTGAAGTGTCAGGAAAAAGAATTACAATATTTTCAAGATGAGGAATGGATTGATTTAGCAAACATTGTCATTACAGATGTACCTGAGAGAAACGGCTTTTGGCATGAGTGACCAGGCCCTGATAGCCATGGCAACATCCATTCATGGCAACCGAGAGGAGTTTTTTTGGTGCCGCCAAAATGAGAGAGGTGTGTGTGGAGTAACAATCACCCTTCCTCTTCACCTTTCTCCTCTCCTGGTTGCACACCCCTCCCTAATGGAAAATCATACAATTTAGATTCATTCAATATTATTGAACAGCATATTTGGGTTGAGTAATGACTTGGGCGTTATTAAAGTCCCTGCAGGCCTCTAAGATTACATGTCAAAGATTAATTTATTTTCAAAGAAGAGTGTAAAAAATTAGGACAAAGCAAACTTGGACAGGATTGAGAGGAACTAGAAAGCAAAATGTATTACATAGTCATTTAGAGAGTTAATGAAGGGAAAAACTGAATGTGTTCAAAACAAGTAATACAGTATTAGTGAAATGAAGAGACCTTATACATCCTGCTTTTGCTGCTGTTCACCAGGAATGTCATGTTGTTGATTTCATTTTGAACAACAAAGTTCTGTTCTTCCCATTTGAAATTCTAAACAAAAACAAGTGTGTAAAAGACACAATGTTAAAAAATGTTTAATGAATGCACAAAGGGTACAAATCAATAAATTTAAATAATGTTACCCGAAAAATAAACATTTACCATAAAAATAATAAAGTACATTTTTAGAGATAGATGATACAAAGGGGAAATTCACAATTTGTGTGTTTTATCATTTGATATTTTCCCTGACATCATTTTATAACATTAGTCAGACAAAGAATTATAATATCATTCTTTCTTATTACGTTATTTGAATTTAGTGTTCAAACAGGCATCTGTACGCTGGATTTCTAATGGCAGAAAATTAAATATTTTGGAATGAATATATTTTAAATGTTTTTGGAGCCCTGCACATGGCAAGAAAAAAAAGATATTGTGACCACAAATATATTCAAACTATTTATTAATTCATGGCCAACTTCGATACATTTTTCCCTCGTTTTAGTTAAATTACAGCCATGTTGTACTAATTTGTTTCAATTTAGCTCATTTGTGGCCACAGTTAAACAAAAACAAGGGGACAAATGACTACAATGTGGCCACAACTGCACTAAATGAAGACAATTAATTACTAAAACGTGGCTATCATTTAATAAATCGTAATTCCTAATCCGTGACCACAATATATATTTTTTCTTTCATGTGTCATGTGTGAGGCTCCATCCATTTTAGCTTCAAAAGATGCTAATTTTTCAGGACATTTTCAGATTTTCTTTGACTTATATAAATGAAAATTAAATTTTGCATTATATGACCCCTTTAAAAGGAGTAGAGTAAATATTAGATATTAAATCTTCATAAATATGACTGGGAGTTGCTCACATGAGATTTAGCCCAAAAAATGAAGACTTCAGCTACGAGGGAGAAAAGCTTCTCAGCATCTGCGTCCACCTCTCGCAGCCAACTCATTCTAATGATACCAAACACAAATAGATTAACCAATAGTGAATTTTAAACTGAAAACAGGTTGAATACGGCACAGTTTCTCACCTGTGGAGGTCTATAAATGGAATGAGTAAAGGGTAAAATGAGTAGATATCTTGGACCAACACAGTAAACCTTTCCTGGATGTCTAACTCCTGCTCTGAGACATCGCCACGCCCCGCTGTCTTCAAATGCTCCTCCTCCAGGAGAACTGACTCCGCCCTCTTCCTCAACTTTTCCATCAAAGGCAGGAAGTGGCTCTTCAGGAGGTGTGGCTCTGCCTTGCTGATGAGAGGCTGGCCAAAAACTAAAAGAAATGCTCTGCTCTTTATGGCATTCATGGTTATATTTGTACCTTCCACTGCAAATTGGAATTCATTACAATCACTAAATTTGTACTGCACTTGTGTTGGTTTTCTAAAATAAGTGCTTCAACAACACATTAAAATCCCCATAATATAATAATTCACTTCTCTAGAGGGACCAGCTTACCTGCGAGACGTTTCATCAAAGCACTGTCTGCGGTCCCCAGATGGGCGTGGATGATGGAGAGGATGTGACCCAGTAGGGCATTAGCATGCTGGGGTGTGACACAAGAAAAGTGGCCCTCCTGGGATGCTTGGTTATCAGCTTCCCCCCAGCGAGAGACATAACTACACAGCAGAGGAAGCGTCACCTCAGTAACCTTTGTCAAAAGGGCATGACGGGCCGCTGGTCCTGCCTCTGCGAGCTCTTCAACCTCTGAGAAAGCCTCCTGCAAAGTGGGGAGGAGCCTACAGGCTCTGCCAGCTAGAAAGACCACACCAAAATCCATGAGGAAAAATAGCATGAGGCAACGTGAGTGTGTTCAACTTTTTGTGTTTTATTGAACTTTTCTTGCCTTTACCTTCACTCTCTTCATTACTCATAGTGTCGGAGAGGGAATGAAGGTCAGTCAGCTCCAAGAAACACACAGGAAAGGCTGCAGATAAAGCAGCCAGACACTCCCCCAAGACCGACCTCTGCCTATCAAAACAAAGATAAAGGCTGATCGGCAGATGAACTATAAACCTAGACATGAGCTAATAACTATGGAGCATACAAGTCTCATAAGGACAAACTGAACAATAAGTAATAACAATAATATATAATCACAATAAAATAATAAGAGCTAAACACCCTAATTAACACAATTTGCTAAGAACAAAACATTTGTTAAAGGGTTGGTTCACCCTAAAATAAATGTCCTTGTCATCATGTCTGATGATACATCATGTCCAAACCATGCTTTTGTCTGTGCCTAGAACACAATAGGTTTTTAGTAGATTATTTACACAGTTATTTTGAATATAGTTCAAAGTGCCCATGTCAGAAAATCTTCAAAAAAGGACAAAAAATACCACTAAAGTACCATAAATTGGTCCATACAACTCTTGTATTATATTTCATGTTTTGTGAAGTCATACAATATTTTTGTGTTAGATGCAGCCTCAAATTTTTGTTCCATTTCAATTTTGACACAATGTCTTGTTACTATATACTGTACATAACCTGATAAGATGATTTCACAGAAAAATGTTCCTCTTCTGAAAAAAAATATATATATCAAGTACCACAACTGTTTTCAAGATTGATAATAGGAAATGATTCTCAAGCACCAAATCATCATTTTAGGATGATTTCTGAAGGATCACGTGACACTGAAGACTGGAGTAATGATGCTGAAAATTCAGCTTTGCCATTGCAGGAATAAATTACATGTTAAAATTAATTATATATCTATATCAAATACACAATGTGTCTAAATAGAAAATTCTAAATTGTAAATTGTTTAAATTTAAATTGATATTTTAAATTGTAATTTTAGTTCTCAATTTTACTGTTTTCTGTATTTTAATTAAATAATTCCTGGCATGGTAATCATAAAAGAATTCTTGAAAAACATTTTGATCAGTAGAGCAAATTCCAGTCTGTCCCATCATATGACCTTAGAAGACTTGCAATATAGTGCAAGAGTAGTATAGACCCTTTAAAGGTGCATTTATGATGATTTTTTGGAATTGACAGGCATGGAATAAGACAAAAAAAGCTCCATTCCTTATGTTCCCAACAACAAAAATAAAAGCATGGGTTTGAAACAACACGATAGCAAATACTGACAGGATTTTCATTTTTGAGTAAAATAATCCTTGTGATAGAGTGTTACCTCTCAATGAATGTACCACTGCAGGTGCCAAGAATGTATAGACAGCTGAGGATCCTGTAGCAACAGGAGTGCACTTCATCCACTGAAAGAAAAAAAATAAATCATATATTTAAAATATACATATATTTTTTCTTCTAGCGTTTTTGCAAGAACTCTTGCATCTTTGAAGTTCAGAGCAAATAAAAAACTGATTCTACTACGATTCATCCCAACTGCGTGTGAGATTTATTCATAATACAGTTGAATTGCAAAAGAGGAGTAAAAGGGGTGACATTTTTTCTAATGAAATGGTAATGAGTTCATACAGAGCAAAAATGTACAGTATGAATGATTCAACACATGATGCTGCTGTTCTACAAAAGTGCTCTTATCGCAGAGAAGCCTGCTGCAGTCCTGCAGTGTGGAGCAAACAGTGTTTTCTCTTGCCAGTACACTTGTGAAGATGATTGTTTATAGAAGTAATATAAGGTCATGATCAAGAGGAAAATTCTCTGGTCACAGAGAATGTGAACAAATACCAAATGCCGTTGGACGAAACAGTGAATGTTTTCTCACAATCAACTCCTTTGGATCTGGTGCAAAACAGTATAAAACATTACTGAATGCACATTTGAGTTGAACCTAAAGAGAATTGTCATTGCATAGAGGCCTTTTTGAGAATAGTCCATTCAGAAGAGAAGCCGGTTTAAAGTGTTTTGCAATTCTTTATGCCTTAACTGTACATTGCCTACTAAAATATAAACCCAGACACACATGCCCATGATCAAACATAAGAGGGGTCAAACACAGGGCTGAATCCTGTGCAGACAGGAAATCAAGTGCCACTCTAATTGGCAACTGGAAAGGGAAGGGATCTGCTCAACCCAAAACCTTTGTGAATATTTTTCCACTGCCTTTCCACAACCTCCATTTATTTTCCCTCCATCTGTTCATTCATCATAGGACACACTAATCTATTCATTATTCACCTAATTAGCTGCTGCTGTTTCTTCCATCCATTCCGCCCACTTTCGTTCTCTCTTACCGATCAGTCCCCCTCCGTGCTGCCTCTGGGCGTCGTGCAGGAATAGAGTGGTAAGCACTGGGATCAGGGCGGTGGTGGTGTACGTTATGACCTCACTGTCTCCCCTGCCTTGGGCTCGGTTAAGTCCATACTCATCCCAGGTCACATTATCTACCGTTAGCTCGAGGTCTTCTGCCGCGCCATCAAAGAACGACCACAGCGACAGCCTGACGGATTCGTTAGTGGTTTTCATTAACATCCTAGACAATTACAGAAAAATTAGAATGACCTTAGAAAAAGTATTTTACACTCACATGGCTGCATTTATTTGAATTTTCAGCAGCCATTACTCAAGTCTTCAGAGTCACATGATCCTTCAGAATTCCTTCTAATATGCTGATTTGGTTCTTAAGAAACATTTATTATTATCAATGCTGAAAACATCTTAATTTGGAAAACATGATACTTTTTTTCAGAATTCGTTGCTATATAATATATAGTACAGTGTATTATATATATAATATACTCTAGATTATTATATATATATATAAGCTACATTGAAATCTCCACTTTCAAGTAGAAGTTTATAATTTCTGCAACAATTCACCAAAATGAAACGTTTTAAAATGAAAAACTAATAAGTAATAACCAGTTTCTAACTGGTTTTCCAGAATATTTCCTCCAAACTGCCATCAATGGGATGAATGGCTTAGTTTTAGTTGCCTCTGAATATTTAGCTGGAATAGTTGAAATGTATTTGTATATATTTTAGTATTTTGTTAAATACAAAGTATAAAATATACATTTTTGCCTGTTTTTATCAATTGATTATTTTTTACTTTTTAATTCTGATTTTTAAATCTGTTATTCCATGTTTAAACATTACACAATTTACTGTTTATTTGTTGTATTAACTTCAGTAATCATTCACTGATTTCTCAAATGTGACCCTGGACCACAAAATCAGTCTTAAGTCGCTGGGGTATATTTGTAGCAAAAGCCAACAATACATCGTCTGGGTCAAAATTATAATTTTTTTTTATGCTAAAAATCACTAGGATATTAAATAAAGATCATTTTCCATGAAGATATTTTGTAATATTCCTACCGTAAATATACCAAAACTGAATTTTTGATTAGTAATATGCATTGCTAAGGACTTCATTTGGACAGCTTTAAAAGTGATTTTCTCAATATTTTGATGTTTTTGCATCCTCAGATTCCAGATAGTTGTATCTCGGCCAAATATTGTCCTATCCAATTTCAAAAAAGTGACCCTTATGACTGGTTTTGTGGTCCAGAGTCACAAATGATCAGTAGACAAAAAGGTCCCTCACAGTGAAGGACCTACAAATAATTTCACAATGTCTACTATATCACGGCACTGAACATGCAGTGTAGCATTAACTACCTTCCATCCAGGGACTGTGCCAGGATTTGTAGGCAGCTCACCAAAGCAAGGGCATCATTTCCTAAGAGGAAACATGGCATTGAGCTCAATGTAATCCAGCCAGTAAAAAGCACCAGCTCCTGATTTATGTTTTCAAGGGAGGGTGGGTTAATAAAATTAATGAGGTATGTAAGCATTCCCCTCAGCACTACAAGACTGGGGTGAGTGAACAATGGCTGTGGATAATGCTGAGAGTGCATGAGATGAATACCAAGTGCCTCTAAATTAAAAGTGTTTCTAGATAAATAATCAAGCAGATTTTTATTGCAAACAAAAAAGAAAGACACAAAAGAGTAAGAAAAAGACACCAACCCTTACCAAACAGAGAGATTCTGCGTCTGGCTAGAGCTCCGAGTTTACAGAATAAACTAGAAAATAACAGGAGAGAGGATGAATGTAAGAGAAAGAATGAGAGAAATGAATGGGAAAAAACAAGACAGATGGAACTGAAAATATATAATGACAGTAGCAAAGGTGAACATGGAGACACAGACATGCAATCAGCCATATGTGTGTACGCAAACACACACACACACACACATTTCTCCATCTTTGTGTAGTTTTTTTTACAGAGTGAATTATATTTTCTGTCTCCTAAACATTTTTGCATTTTCCGATATTTATTACAGGTTTATTACATGTTTTCAAGTAACAAATTAATTCTTTCAAAAAGAGTAAAAACTCAATACTTCAAATTAATTTGCTGTGTATCCAAAAAGTATTACATGCTGATATGCTAGCAATCTTCTTTTTAATACAAAGTGCAAAATATAAAGTGCTCAATAAAGTGATAAATAAAGTGATGTGCCTCTTGGACACCAAATGGCTTAGATGCACAATCATGCAAGTTTTTATTTACTGTCGCATAAATGCTCTGTCACCCATGATTTATTCCATGAGCTAAAGCTTTCAAATAATGGGTGTTAAACTGAGTAGTATTTATCTGGTCATGTGGTCTTAACACCCATAAGGGGACCCACTCAATGTAAAATAACACAGCTTTTATAAAGTTACTGAGGACTGCTGACTTATGTAAGAAAAACCAGACTCACATAATCACATGCAAATGTAATAGCAGTCTGTCATCACAAATTACCTTGTGGCCATCTCTTTTTCTTTATTGGTGGACTGGCAGCCATCTCTAAGTGAACACGTAGTGGAGAGGAAGTAGAGGTAGTGATTTTTGAAGTATTGATCTAATAGTGGCATTACAACCTGGGACAGAAAGAAAAAGAGGCTTGAATAAAACAACAGTCACCAACTGAAGAAATGTTCATTTTGAACATTTCATTTTGAAGCGAAGATTTTTAGTGCACAATAACGAGATTGATAGTTGAGGAGGTCAGGGAACTGCTGACCGTTGTTATTGATCTTCATGTGGGAATGAAAGACTTTTAAACAGCAAGGCAGCACATTATCTCAGAACAGGGATGGATGGCAAAACATGACGTCTAATCAATTATGGGATCAGCAATGACATGACCCACAGAGATGTCCGTTTGGACAAACAATACAAAGCTGTAATTATCTGCAACTACACAAATTTACCATGACCACACTGTGGTTCAATTACAAAAACATGTAAATGTTTATCACAAAGCTTTGAACAAGCGGAGACGTTCTCTTGGTTACCACTTAAGATATAATAAACAATTCAAATACACAAAATACACATCTGCTGTGTCTTAAAAAGTATCCAAAAATTCATTTCATTTGGATAATTCTTTGGAGATCAAATCAGGCAGTTATTTAAATAGGTCTGTCATCCTGACTCAGTTAGCTGCTATGCTGTGATGAATTCTCATCGATTTCAATGTTGCCTGACCTGCAGTAAAGATAACTGACCTTAATAAAGAAATTAATTTGTTGTTCATGGGGAACTTTCTCAGCCCTGCTAATCTGCCCTCGAGCTTGAGCAACCTCTGCAAAACACAAACCAAAATACATTTAAACTTGATTAACAGATTTCAATGCAAGGTTTTCACATGCATCAGACAAATGAGACGACATAGTTGAAATTAACTGATATTAGGATCCTTTTAAGGAATAGTTTGCCCAAAAAATGTTTTAGTCACAAAAAATCTTAAAATCTTAGCTCTCAAATCTCGTTTACACCAGTTATTTTAGTAGTTTCATATACTATTATACTATCAATTGATATTTTAATTACATTTTATTTTCATATTTTCAACTTTAATTTTAACTTTATTAATTATTAGTAGTTTAATTTTCAATATTTAGGCTTTTGTCATTTTTCATATTTCTATTTAGCGTTATATTTATTTCAGTTTTAGTTTTAATAATCTTAGTACTTCAACTTGGCAAAAACTATTTTTAATAGTTGTAGTTAAAAATGACTGATTCACATGTCTACATATTGAACATAACGTTCATATTTGAATATCAACATTGGCTCTATGAATGCTTTTAAAGCAGATTTAATATGAGAGCTAGTAATTTGATATTTATTATATGGCTTCAAGACTACTGTGATTTTTGACAGCTTGACAGCATCTGTCTACATCCCATTTGATTATATAAAAATGAGCTATGGTAACTTTTTTGAGCTACCTTTTTTGCATTAGGATTTGGAAAGGCATGAGGATGATTGATAACAGAATTTTAACTTTTGTGTTAACTTTTTTTAACACTCCTTTCAGATTAGTAAGGCCTTGAAATTACAGGGCAGTTATATAAAAAGACAGATGTGCAAACAAATAATTGGAGAGAAGTGGAGTGGAAGAACAGGGGGATGTGTGTGTGTCTAACCCAGCTCTAGTAACTGCTCCTGGGCTTGCTCAGTGAGACAGAGGGCTTGCTGTAACAGGCCGTAAGCGAAGCGGCTCACAATCGCTGGGGAATCAGCATCTGCCACCTTTCTGTTCCTGTGCAGTGAAAATCCAGTAAGTGAAAATGAAATGGACACTTCAAAGGCATGATGCTCATTCTAGTATCCAGTAGCAGGAAAGCATCCTCACCTCCTCACTGAGTACCCATTGATGTGGAAGAACTTGAGAACATCTTGAGCTTTGTCTCTGACTCGACTCTTGTCTTTAACGCTCAGAGCATCGTACGGTACAAGCAGAGGGTGACTGCCCCCTCCTGGACAAAAACAGCATCAGTATTAACAGCTCAAAAGATTCTGGTCCATTAACATAATTCCCATTGTTAAAGGAGTTATATATAAGCAATGCATTATAATTAATTAAACTGGTGACAGTTATTAAATTAATTCCTGCACTTAGTTTGTTGCCTTAGTAGTTAATGCATATTACAAAGCTCTCTGCAATAGTTTTAAATTAAATTTATTTGCTATTTTGTAATAAGTAGGATAGTGTACAGCAGGTTATTATAGCACTAGAGAAAAACACTTCAGGGTGCCACTGGTGATTATTTTGCAGCATTATTAGTTTATGAAAAATATGAGTGCAAATTGCAATATCAAAGGTTAAGAATTGCTTACAGTTAATATATTTCATTGCCTATACCACTGTAGTACAATACACTACCCAAGAGTTTGTGGTCTGTATGATTTCTTAATGTGAAGTTTTGTATGCTTTTATTGCATTTATTTCATCAAAATATAGTAAAAGCAATAGTTTTGTGAAATATTGTTACAACATAAAATAATTTGTTTTTCTATTTTAATACAATTTTAAAAGTAATTTATTCCTGTAATGGCAAAGTTGAATTTTTTTAGCAGTCATTACTCCAGTCTCACTTGATCCTTCAAATAGAATCACTTGATCCTTCAAAAATCATTGCTGATTTGCAGCTCAATCAATCTTTCTTATTATTGTCAGTGTTGAAAGCATTTGTGGTACATTTGTTAATTGTTTGAGGAATAGAAAGATTTACAGAACAGCATTTATTTGAAATATAAATCTTTTGTAACATTATAAATGTCTTTACTGTCGATTCAATTTCATTTATATTTATTTCTTTTTTTTTATTCTTATTCTAAATTTCTGAATGGTAGTGTATATATACACACACGAGTACAATGTACATCTACACCTCTTCCACACACACCTTTCACCCAGTATTCCTATTTCACAGTGTTTTGTTTCACTGTAATACGCAGGTGGCTGCAGGATCCCTAATTTAATTCACTGTATCATTTCTCACAGCGGCCCATCTGTAAGACACACCTTTACTCTCCAGTTCCTGCAGTTTCCTGGCTGCCCAGATGTGATGATAATTCTCAGCCAACCGCTCTGCCATGGCCTTCAATACCAGATTGAAAGTGCAGTTATTTTTAATCCTGTTAATGTAAAAAGCTGGCTGGTGGTATATAGACAGTATATGAGGCAATTTCTAAAATGACTTCTAAAATACGTTCTGTTATTTGGCCAACTTGAATTTGAAAGTTTTCAAAAAGCTATTCTATAAAAGTTACTCAAATAAAAGCAGTAATCAATGGTTAATGGTGTAATCTCCTCTTTGGTCCCTGTTGGACTGGTTTATATTATATGGAATTAATTGAAGCTGCTTACATACTGATCCCAGGTTAGAGTGACACTGCTGGTATCCACAGGCTTTGGACTGAATGTGGAAGCTCCTTCAAAAGACAGCTATTAAAAGACAAAACACAATTCATGTTCTCCAAAGAAACACAATACATTTATCTGGTTTGATATCAAGCATTTATCAAACCGAAGCGCATGCCATGAATGCATCCCATGTTCTCTGAATAAGCAATGTCTTTTAAAAGTCTAAGAGCTGTTAATCCAGTCTTGGCGAGCACAGAAAGTCTATTCTGAATCCCAATCGCTTTGTGCCATGTGCAATACAAAACAGCTGTCAGTACAATTTATGCAGAAAGAATTTACCTTGATGCACAGTGGTCAAAGTGGAAAACAAAAACAACACATTATTGGTCTGCTGAAATGCTTATCAAATGCTTATTAATATTGTTCTTATGGTTCAAAAAAAGCTGAAGCAACATCACTAAATGTTGCTGAATCACTGAATCACTTCTACACATTTAGTCTGTGTTGAGATTTTCAGGGAGGAATTTGGAAGCATATTTAAGCATTAATGGATATATTTAATCTTTTCTAATGCTCCAAGCATGGACCAGCACCATTTAAATGCACATGCTTAATCAAGTCTTCTTCAAATGAAATGTATTATTTGCAAATTAAAGCAGGATACGGCCTCATTGAGGGCCCATGGGCAACGTAAGGGGGGTGGGTGTGGTGGGGTAGATGATTCTATGGCCCGATGAAGGGGGGGGCTTCCCCCAGCGAGCAACGAGAATTCTGCCAAGGGACGCGATTACGTTTCTACCGAGAGGGACCCCCCTGGAAAGATGCCGGATCTGTACGGAAAGAACACCCCCTCCCACCCCCCCCACCCCCCCCCCCCCCCGAAAGCGGGGCCCGAGTGAATATGCTGTCCAGGGGCCCAGTAACTGTAGCGGTGCCCCTGATGGATTTACTCAAAAAACTACAATTTGAAAATTAAGGAATAATGGACAGAAAAACACAGAGAAAGCACAATATCACACATTCTTCATCAGAGCTTTGCAGTTCTCCGTGAAGGTGTCCATTACCTTGCCAGACTGTGAAATCCTCCGAGCTGGGTTGTGAAAGCCTTGTGACTCCCCATCATTGGTCCTCTCAATAGTCCATCCCAAGACCAGCATGCATTTCACTGTCTCTTTAATGACCCCTCGATAACCTTCTTTATCCTAAAATACAGAGCAACCTCACTGTGTGACAGTGAACTGCATGATAAACTGCATGTTGCTTTTTTCTGATTTCTCTTTAAAATTCTGAATATCTGATGTTGTTATTTGTAATGTGTCTACATGTTTTGTGTATGAGGAGAGTTTGCTACCTTCTCAGACAGAGCTCTGTAAGGTTTTAGGAGTGGATGAACTTTAGCACTCTCAGAAAACTGTTCTCCATAAACCCAACCATTACCAAACTAGAAAAGAATTATCAAACACAAATAGCTTTAAAACTACAGAATTCCCAAAGTTTCCACGATATTCTCAAGCAAACACCTGTAATACAAAACTTCTTACCTTTTCCAGGGACCATTTCTCATGTGTATGTTCAGCGTATTTGTTCACCACAAACTCAAGCATCTCTGGGATAGTCACACTATAAATGCATGAAAAAACTGGATTATTATTTACTGCATATCGAATAAACAGTCATTCACACTACACTTTTCAGAAGATGATGAAGTGAACGTTTGAGTTTAGTGCTGATCTCAGAGGTTCTCAGAAGATCTCAGTGCAAATTAGTCCATTACATCCAGCGCAAGCGGGTCTGTTTCAGCTGGTTTAGGATGTGTTATGGACCTTTAAGTCTACAGAAGTCTTACTTTGAGGTGTCCAGGTGTCGAGGACAAAACCGTCTCTCTGAATCCATCGTCGAGTGTCTCTCTTGTCCTCCTGTGCAGCTCGGCTCAAGGTGGTCAGGAGGAATCGCCCCGGCAACTGCACTGAGACAACCCAGGGCCAGTTTGAATAGGTCTGGATCGTAAGACTGTGGACGAGATTGAAAAGAAAACATTTTGATTGTGCAATTCAAAATGAAATTCGAACAGTTTGAACAGTTTGATGCATAAAAAAACCAGACATAAAATATCCAGTTTATTAAAAGAATTAAACCCTCTTTTGGAGAAATTTATTGTGTAGTCACTTGGTTTGAAATGGAGATTTTCTGTCTTTTCTCACTTTTTTGGCAAGAGCACTGAATATCCCCCAAAACAGCTTTCTGGTCAGACGAAGTTCTTCCTCTGAGGCAGAGCCAAAGCCACACCATCCATCATTCCGACAGTAGTACTTCCTGCTCTGCTCATAATGATTGGTCAACAGCTGGAAGAAGCAACCACAGTGATAAGCAGAATTGCTTTAGGAAAACATAATTTTATATTTTATAAATGTTATGTTTTTTCTTTAGACCTTGAGTGGCATTTTGGAGTTTTCTGATAGTTGAGGGACGTCAAACACAAGATTCTGCAGCAGAGACTGCAACATGGAGGGATTCAGTTTTCTGTGGGAACAAAATTGTTATAAATAAATGATAACGGGTTATAAATAAACAGACCTATACAATATGGATTTGTTTCTTAATATCTGATCTTAAAATATTTGTCAGTTCTAAAAGAGCAAGAACAGGCAGACAAAGATACAATGACTTCCACTCTAATGGTCTATTATTTGCAGAACTTTTTTAAAGCATTCACTATTGTTACCATGCCATTCATGGCTTTTACTCGAACATCCTCACCCGCACACTGCCAGCAGACAGTCCTGGATAGCATCTCTCTGGGCCTTGGTCAGTCCGCTGGCTTTAGAGAGGCTGTAGACACCCTGCATGAGCTCATCCACCAGCCCAGTCCACAGTGAAGAGGAGTCACACAGCAGAGAGGAATACTTACTCAGCAATGGCAGCACAGCCACACATATGTATCGATTAAGGGCTAGTGCCATATCTGTTCCACCTAACCCCGTCTGCAAAGAGGGAAAACATATCTATATATACAAAGCTGATTTTTCAGCAACCATTACCAGTCTTCAGTGTCACATGATCCGGTCTAGAATTCATTCTAAAATATGCAATTGTGCCACTAACATTATTATCATCAATGTTGAAAACAGTTAATATGCTGCTTAATATTCTTGTGGAATCGTGATTCATTTTCAAGATTCATTGAAGAATGGAAAGTTCAAAAGAACATCATTTATTTGAAAACAGAAATATTTTTTAACATTATAAATGCCTTTACTGTCAATTTTGGTCAATTTAAAGAATCCTTTCTGAATAAAAGTATTAATTTCTTCTTTCTAAAAAAAATTATAAAAAAAAATTAATTAATTATGGCAATATGACTTCTGTGTTTTGGTAATCTCTTCAGGTTTGGAACTCCAGGAGCCATACATCAACGGTGTGGCCTGTTTTAGGGGTGGTTGAAATCATATTTTCTTTTTATGTTGCATTCAGACAGAGCTGATGAAACATGTAGAACAGAGAACACTGTTGGAATATGTCAAATTAAAACTGCAAGCCTGTAAGACCCCCATAACCTTTATTTTGGCATCCACTGCGGGATTCAAACCTTAATTAGGGGGCTCAGACTCCACAAACTCAAGATTTTCAGTAAATAAAAGACTTAAATTTCAGATTTATTCCTTGCACAAAACAATTGTTTGACTTCAAAAGACTTGGAATATAGTGCACGAGTTCAACTGCTTTGATGATGTTTTATTCCCATTTGTAAGTTGCTTTGGATAAAAGTGTCATTAAATTAAATTATGACATTTTTGGAGATCAAGAACTCCATCCCCACTTATTTGCACACTATGGAAAAAGGCACCACAGAGATTCAGCTAAAATTAATTTTGTGTTTTACAGAAGAAAAGGTCACATGGGTCAAAAAAGGTCATATCGGTTTGAAAAGACATAATGACAGTATTCAAATTTGGGTGAACTTTTCCTACATTCAACATCTTCCCACTTACAGCATCCATGTTAACAGCCGCTTGCAGGTCCAGCAGGAAACCATTCTCCAGTAGACGCAGCAAAAACTGCTGGTCCTGAACTCCATAAACCCGGTCCAAAAACAGCACCATGGCTGCTTTGTGATCCGGACAAAATATCCGAGACATGTCAGGCTCCACCACTAGATCATCTGAGTATAGCAAGCACAAAATATTTTCAACCACCAATGAATCACTTAGACATAAAATACCCTACTACACATCTTTGCCAGCAGTTCCAAACTAAATTTACTTAGTTTATTTAAAAACTGAGCTCAGACTCTCTCTCATTACACTGATTTCAGTTTTTAATAATCAAATACATTTAGAAAGATAAATCAATAGTCAGGAAAATAATTACTTTTACTTCATGAATGTATATTTTACGCAAGTTCACAAGTCAACAAACGCACACACTCATACACACCTGTGTTTACAAGTGGTAAACTAAAAGGAATATTGATGATTCCCTCCAGATCCTCTCTGGGAACGAGAGACCTCAAGATTGCCCTGATCCGAATGGCCTCACCTTTCCCCGCTTCTATGAGCTACAGGTCATATTCACACACAACAGAGATGCCCATTAGCAAACCTTGAAGAACCTTTCAAACCTTTAATGAAACCTGACTTTGCCTTAAAAAGTAGATAAAACCAATAAGCCTTTTCCAACTAAATCCTTCAAGCACATTACGAGGCTCTTATCTAGCTTGCCCAGTGGGTTTCCTGAAACACTTACATGCGTCTCAGGGGCGCAACGACCCAACAGATCAATGAGAGCAGAGTAGAAGGTCATTATGGCGTGTCCCATGTGAATGACATCCTCATCTTCATCATCAAGCGTGTCACTAGAAGTGCAGGTCAGAATGAGACATGGGCATGAGCGAGAATGGATAAGACAGGATAAAATTCAAAACGTAACACTCACAGCGTCCGGTTGGAACTGTGTGTACTGGCTGCACTGATTCCATCCTGCAGGTGGGAAATTCTGATGGCTTCCTCAATAGTTGCTAAAAGACCATTTCCCCCCTCCCCTCGAAGGGCGGGACCAAAGCATTCAGGTCGGCGAATCAGAAGCCTCACTACCACATAGGCGTTTTCCTCAACACTCTCACCTGTATGAGGAGGATAACTAATCAAAACCAACCAGAGGTGTTTCAATAGGTTTCACTAGGTCAGGATTCAGGAACTGCTCATTACCATTGCAAAATACTGCAAAACGCAGGAAGTCCAGGTAACGTTCTCCCTCTACAGGATTCCAACCAATATCTGGGTATCCTTTGGAGACCAGCAGAGCACAACTACGCAAACCACAGCCTCCCAAATACTGCACCACCTGCACAAATTAAAAACCAGTACAGACAGCTCCATATCACCAAAAGTCAGAAGTAATGTAGAAGAGAGATAAAAGAATCAGTCAGTGAGACTTACTTTCTCCAGATCTCCCTCTGTAAGAGCAAGCGCCAGTTCATTGTTGTCCATGACAGAAGCAGCCGCCACATCCAGAGGAGTTGATCCTCTCATTGAGGGAGAAGCTGATAAAAAAAAATCACATTTGCTTTCGTCTACTTCCTTAGAAATGTTCAGGTTGAGGTATAACCATATCAGTATTAGGATAAACATACCAAGTCCAACATTACTGTTGTCCAGCAGGTAGCTGAGATGATCAAACATGGCCCTCTGATTATGCCGACTGATTCGACAGAAATAACAAAGGAAACGACAGCAGTGCGCAACCATCTTAGGAAACATGATTTCCTTAATGAGGCCAGAGGATAAGAGTTAACAGAGCACCTCATGGGAGTGAATAAATCAAAACACTGCACTTAATGCAATGATTAAGTTCTAATTTGAGTGGTTCAATTATGTAGTTGACATTTTACAACCATAATGAACGCAGAAGCTGATAATCACTGCAAGTACTTGATGTTATTATGATTACCTTAGATTCTCTAGCACCAAGGACATTCACCATAACTTCCATGACGGTCTCATGCATCCCCAGAGCTCTCATCAGATTAGGATGCTGATAGAAAACTTTATTGTTCATAATGTCACTACACAAGAGAAAACAAAGGTCTTAGATTAGGAATAAAACTGACTTGGACATAGTAGTCCATCAGAAATATTGGATAATTTAATAAGTGAAAATTGTATTATGGGATGTGTCAAATTAAGTAATTCTATTGGCTGAAATGTTTTATTGGTACTCTATTCAGTGCCTCTGTTCAGATTAGAAATGTCACTTTATGATGAATTTGTGCTTAGTCATAAAAATAATAATAAAAATCATAAAATAAATACAATACACTACCTGTCACCACTTTTGAGGTCAGTAAAAAAATAGGTTTTGAAGAGTCGCTACATTAAAAAAAATAAATGTAATATAATGAATAAAATTTTATAAAATTAATAAAAATAAAATTATAAAATTCCTATTTTAATATATTTCGAGATATATTTTATTTCTGTGACTGCAAAGCTGAATTACTCCAGTCTTTATGTCACATGATCCTTCAGAAATCATTCGGTGCTCAACATTTTTTCAACTTTTGTGGAAACTGTGATGTTTTGTTTTTGTTTTTTCAGTATAAAAAACCTTCTGAACATTAGTGTATGTTAATTTTTTCTATCTTTTAAAATGCATATATTAACATTATATTACCTACACTTAAATATCTCCCTTTCTTTGGGTTTTCAGTTAGCTGCAATTTTAACATCTCTATCTTGATTCAAAATATGCACATTTTTACACAAAACTGATACAAAAATGTAAAATAACCAAATTAATTTCTAAGATTGATGCTACTCACATGCTACTTGTTAAGGTCATGTGATAAAGCATAGTATTGTTTGAAATGGTTAATGCTACATAATGTTTCACTTACTATTTAAATAAAAATACATAGTACACAGTACACAGTGTATACTGTGCAGTATAGAATAAGTAATTATATAGTATTACATTACAAACCCAGTCATCTTCTCTTACCCTAGTCCTCTGATCATGAGTTCCTCCTCTTCTTTGCCCATCCTGGCTGTGAGCAATGAACGAATGCGTGCTAGAGCCCACTGTAGATTAAGAGTGTCTTCCACAGATGTCTGGCTGATACAGTAAGCCTTCTGTAGTGGTGCAGACATCTGGCCTCCCAGCCCAGCATACTGTTGATGCAGCAGGCTGAAAACAGCACGCACCAGAGCTGGGTCTTCTATCGTCCCCTCCTGGGCCCAGTGCAGCATGGTCTCTGATATCAGCTTCTGTAGTGAGACTAGAAAGCGAGAGGTCTGTTTTAACTTCACTCATCTGGTGTGTAATTGAAAGACCCTGTACAGTTTTACCAGTAACAGAATCAAGATGCTGTATTAATACAGTTCATAACATAACAATGTGATCCCAAAATAATGAAAAAGATCATTTTCGAGAGCCAAAAGTGACTGGTAGTGTTTCCTACCAGGTTTGTTCACAATCTCTTCAGGCAGACCAGACATTCTCCTCTTTAAATGAATTATTTTATCCACTAGGCTTTGGAGGTGATTCCTGACTGACTGGTTGTCCTCATCCTCATTCTCTGAATCACTGTCTATCTCAATTCCTGTATTAAACAGTAAAAAATATGTGAATAAATGCATACAAGAGGTCATAAGGCCAGTTAATGGAAATACAAATAGGCTATAGCATTAGTTGTCCTAATTGGCTGCCTACCACAGTGGCTCATTAGATCCTGATGGAATTCCCACATCAAATCTTGGACGTCCTCTGGACAAGGACATTCTTGACACTCTTCCCGGAAGCTCAACATCATGTTTATCTGGACAGAGAAAAAATAAGGACTCATTAGGGAAAGTTCAATCTGCATGAAATGAAAATTCATCTTCTTTTCTAAAATTATGTTGTTGATCATAATGTGAATGATTCATTTCCTTTCAATTTTTTTTCCTCGTATTTAATCCAAATGTCATAACTCAATGTTCTGGTGAAACAAAAGATTTGCCTCTGGGATAAGTATGCCAGGCATCTCCAATTATTTTGTCTGCATAAAACCTGCTCCTTTCTTATAATTGATTGCAAGCTCACATTCAGATACACCTCCATCCAATCAACAACCAATGGACTGAACAACAGATTTCACAGATTTCATGTGCGTCACAATATGGAGGAAAAGATCTGACTGTTGCTATTTCCATTACATCATGTCTTTAAATGGATAAATCATTTAAAAAATATCAAAAACTCAACATTTATTCACCCTAATGATGTTCCAGACCTGTATGACTTTCAGTGAAACACAACAGAAAATATTTTCGAAAACTGTTTCAGTGGTTCTAAAACAACACTAAACCCTACTGAATTTCATATTTTTCCAAAATATCCTCTTTTGCGTTCCACAGAAGAAAGAATGTCATACAGCAGGGATGTCCAAATCTGTTCCTTGATGGCCACTGTCCTGCAGAGTTTAGCTCCACCCCTAATTAGGCATACCTGAATCAGCTAATCAAATCTACAGATTCATTAGTAACTTCTAGGCAAGTGTGTTGGAGCTAAACTCTGCGGGATGTGTGCCCTCCAGAAGAGCAGGACTGGACACGCCTGTCACACAGGTTTGGAATGAGACAAGTAAATAATGACTGAAATACACAGTCCAATCCAGTTAACCTATGACCTCTGACCTGTTCCTGAGGCGGGGAACGGAACTCTTTAGTTTTGCGTGCCGTGAGAGCAGCAGACATGTTGAGAGCATCCATAACTTCATTGTATCGAAAGCGCTGGTTGTCTTGAAGACGACCTATGAAGTCACCTGAGAACGACATCACGGCTTCTACTCTATGACGTACCTGGCAGTCACACAGGTACTTCAAAAGGTGGCACACCTGATAGTGAGAAATTGTGAGAAAGGGAGACATTATAAGAGAGAGAGAATCCGGTCAAAAAGGGGCAACAGTGTTGAATGACATAAGAATGAGTAGATAAATGACAAAATCTTCATTTTTGGGTGACCTATGCCTTTAAATGAACTGTGCCAACCTGTAATTTGACAGCTTCTGGAAGCTTCATCTGAAGAAGATTTTGCTGAGGGACATTATCCTCCCAATATCTACCCTCCTTTTCCTCTCTTTCTCCATCACTTTCTTCCAGTTCACCCATCTCTTCTGTTTTACATGTTCCTCTCATGTAACTGGCTGGCAGGATGAGACTAAACACGGCCTCCAGATCTGTCCCCTGGTACACACCCATCAGCAGGAGAGTGTGGAGTAAACTGAGCAAAGGAACCATAAGGAGCTCTATGCTTCCCCCTGCAGGATCCCTCACACCCTGCCCTACTGCTGCCACTGCCTCCTTCAGCATTGTTATGACAACATCCTTTAATACATCCAATGGGATCTCTGGGCTGTTTTGGCGCAAGTTACTCCACAAAGCCCCACCCTCATCTCTATCCATCACGTCTATTTTATTAGCTCTGATGAAGCAAGGTGACGTAAAACGCATTCTGGGCCATAAGGAAGTGCTGAAGTCACTTCCTGGGAATCTCTGCACCTTCCTATTGTTTTTGTAGAGCGTAGTAGACAGTGTGGCATCCGTCATAGGCACAATGTATTCGTGGGTCATGGCCTGCCTGGCACTGGCGTGGGCACCGAGGTGGGTGTTGATGAGGAAGTTGTAGTAACTTGTCCGCAGGTGACCTGGCATTCTAGAGCACTGCAAGGCGAACAAAAGTTGTGATTGGTCGACATGACTGCAGAGGGCGTGGCTTACATGTGTGTTTCCATGAGCTGAAAGGGCTGAGTAGAGGTGAAGGGTGTGGTCATGGAACTTTAGGAGATCACGCAGTTCGGACAGTTCCAGAATGTCAACACACCTGAAAGTGGGAAAAGAGGATAATCACAGAAATAAAAAAATTGTATTAGAATTTTGTTGTTGTTGTTGTTTTTTCATTAAACACATTTTTTATAGATTTGTATTTTTAAACAGCAGTTTTTGGGGGGTGGGGGGATAGTTTTAAATATTCAGACAACAAAAATTAATTCAGAAATTCAGAAGTTATCGGAAGGTTATCGGAATAAAAAAAACATGTTATCTTAAATTCTATCTTAAAAATACAAGTATATTAAATACAACACAAAACAATTAAATTTTACTAATGTCATGTTTAAAATTTAAATGTACCAAATTCAAATTGAAAACTTTAAAATACACCACGCAAAAAAAAAATGTTTTGTTATTTGTCACATTTAAAAAACAAATTCTAGCTCCATAGATAAAAATGTCAAAAATGTTGAAAAGTGTGTAAAACGTTTTATAGATTTTAATCTAATTTTATTTACATTATACAAATATTACTATATAATTGTAATGTTTTGTATTTTTACACTGCAAGTTTTTTTATGGGAAAATTAGCTGTAAATATTCAGATTAAAAATTACATTCTGAACTATAAAAATATGCCACAAAACTATAACATATGCCACAATGTTATTAAATGTTATATGTCAAAGCCTTAATATTTCTGGGTTATTTTTCTAGCTCCATGTTAGCAGTTACTTGACATCTTCAACATGACCTCTGACCTGTTCTCCTCAGGTATATGCAGGGTCATGATCTGACGGATCTGAGTGCAGCGAGCTCTCCAGCCATATCTCTCCTCCAGACGGGTCACTTCCACAGGCTGAGTGTGGTCAGGTACTCGGGTCCACCGCATAAGCGTTAGGTGTTGAACACACAATCTAGGAGGGCACTGAGGTTTTGCATTTCTTCTTTCACTCCGAAAAACTCCTGCTGATAGTGGCATCACATTCTGTGGGCAACAATACAAATCCCTAACCTGCAGCAAATATTATAGGGAAGACTATATAGAAATAAGGTCATTTGATGTTTTCTTTCTTATGTGCAGAAATGCTTTTTTGTAGAAGCTTATAACAGTGTTTATGTAAAGGTAATAATACAGTATAAGTTACGTAACGATATTTAATATAATCTGTACTCTTGTTCTGATCCAAGCCAGAAATGGATGTGTTGCAACCCATTTTAAGAAGACTGATACTGCATTCAATATTTTATTTATTAACGCCAAAGGAGACATTGCTGGCAACTAAATATATTATTTACAAGCTTGCAAGGACGCCCACTGGGCTGAAAGATGCACTTTTTCAGAGATTTATTTGGTCTTCCACATGCTGTAATGATGTCTGGCCATGGAGAACAGAACTCATGAATTGGTTTACCTTGATACGTCCCAACTCAAACTGGAAGACATTAGAACTTGTGGCTTTAGCAAATACAGCAGGGAAGAGCTTGGTTCCTGGATCCACCTACAAATGGAGAGACATGGCTGAGGTCAAACTAAAATAACAGACTAAATAAGGAGAATGTAAAGTGTCTAGAAAGTGCTTTGCTTTTTGTGTATCGCTAAAATCACAACTACATAGTCAAGGCATGCTTGAAATTATAGTATTTTTCAAAATATAAGCATAGGTTATTTTATGGGACAGTATACATCCCAAGATCATTAGGAAACACTAATGCATAACCTATATGATAAAAGGTATGATATGCAAAGCTAAATATTTGAATGAGAATGTTAACACTGCTAACTGATGTTCACCTGGTAGTATGTTGCAAGTTCTTTGCCATTAGCAGTGAATGTCAGGAGCCCTGTTGCAGTGTCAACCAGACATCCAATCTCCAGGCCACTGCTGTTGCGGCTATGGGACAAATTACTGCCCTCTGCTGCACACACCATGTAACAGCTGCTACGCTTGACACTAACAAATGAATAAACGCACACTAGTATTATTATTAATTAATATACTATTATAGTATTTATTAGTTTTAGTTCACAATAACAACACTGAAACACACACAATGTAAAATAATAATTATGTATTTTCAGACAACTATTTTTCTTTGTTTAAACATCCAGCATCTCTTAAAGGCCCTATGATTCTTACCTCTCATGAACTTTGCCCCATTCATCCCCAAGAGTGACTGTGACAGTGCAAACGCTGTCCAGGTCAAAGGGCAAATCATGATGGTGGAACTTAGAGGTTACCCACCCAACCCAAACATAAGACGGCTCCTGACTGTAGGGGATTCTCACAGAGTAGTAATACTGCAGTGAGAAAAACAGAAGAAGAGAGATGCGATTATGTTAAACCCAGTCAAACCAAAACTGCTTGTTTCAAAGCTCCCATTAAGTGATCCAGTAACAAATGGATGAATAAAAAAGGATTATTGACTACCGTAGTGCAATGAACAAGGTGGTTGTTTTCATCTTTCTCGATGGCCATCACTTCCTCCAACAAACGTGCTGATGAGTGGCTGGTGTTTAACTCTGGTTTCTTCTTCAGCAGAAACCTACAGCCACCAGTTGATATAGGTATGTCATAAAGACAGTTTCAGTCAACACAACAGTTACTAATGTTAGTCCAATTGTGCTTGGTGTTGGTGTAAACAAGAAGTGTGAACTGAACTCACCGCTGTTTGAGTCTAGATGGCTTTTCCTGACTGTGGTCTTTGTGATTATTGAGTTCATCTCTGGATCCTGCGTATCTGTGAGCTTTCATCAGTACCTCAAAGTCAGAATCTGCATCTCCCTCCTCTGGATCTCTGAGGTGGCACACCACACTGCTGCTGGGGGGCACAGTGACCTCACCGGGGCTAGAGAAAACCTGTGCACACTCTATTGGCATGCTCAGGCGGTAAAATCCAACATCGCTTGTGCCCCTTTCCTGCTGCCCAAAAAACTTCTGTGTTACTTTCAGACATGGAGTGTTGTCAACTGTTCCATCAACACGATTCACCTGTGAAGAAATTTGAAATGATAGAACATTGCATTTGACATTATTCTAAATGTTGATTTAAAATAATAGAATCTAAGATGTTTAGTAGCAATATGGTAGTCTTGCCTTAAATAGATGACATATTAAAATTAAATTAAATTAAATTAAAATTAAATTAAAACAAGCATTCGGTTTATCTGCAAAAATATTATTTATCTACAAATGTATCACCCACATTTGACGTAAATTAACTAACCTGTATGTTAGGATGGTCATTGGATATAGAAATGAACAAAGGCTCTCTCCAGCTCATCCATAGTGGTATCTCTTTGCTCATGTTCAAACCAAAGGGCTGGTATCCCTCTTGTAGGCCACAAACACTGAAGTATTTTAGTGAGTCAACCTGACGACCCAAATTTAAACGACCCACCTGGTTGATCCCTATGCTACAGACAGGCAGAAAACCTAGAATTCATCAAAGAGAAAACAGTGAGAAATGTATGTTACACAAAGCAGAAATGTACACCTTTATATATATCTATTTGATAAATTTCTGTCAAAACGGAATGGAAAATGATCAAAGAGAACTCACCGTCAGATTTATTGAAGTCTTTTACAGCCACTTCAGAACCACGACTGTTTAGCAGTAGCTCTCCATTAAGAGTAACCATCATAGTGCATGTGGTCAGGTCCAACAAACAGCCAATTACATCCCCCCTCTTCCAGCTGCCACCCAGTCGCTCTGCCCCACCATGCCACCACTGTCCCTAAAGCATGACATGAAAAAAAAAAAAAGAAATATGATCTGTCATCTTTTTTATTTTATGATCCTTAACTGTTCCTAAAGACAACTCAGAGTCAAAATATGGTTATGATCTCAGTACAATTTGCTTTGACATAATAAATTATTACTGAAATACCTTAGAACCATCAAACACGAAGGCCTGATTGTCTGACCCAAGATCCACGTCGGGTTTACACCCAGGTCGTGCCCAGCCCACTCTCATCTCTCCATCAGTTATGGCCTCAAACTCAAAGTACCATTTTCCATCATGCACTGCGAAGAGCTGCTCCAGACGGAAAATCCGAAATCTCTCTGCAGTCACAGGCCTAATATTGCTGCTTGAAGCTATGGGAGGGAAAAACACAACAGCGTTCAGGTTTGATTAACATACACTACCATCAAAAGTTTGGGTTTGGTAAAGTTTTTTAATGTTTTTAAAATAAGTAACTTCTTCTCACTTTGCATTTATTTGATCAAAAATACATTAAAAAACATTAACACTGTCAAATATTTTTACAATTTAGAGTGGCTGCTTTCTATTTCAAGATTTTTTAAATGTAAATTATTCCTTAATTTTGAGCAGCTATTCCAGTCTTCAGGGTCACATAATCCTTCAGAAATAATTTTAATATGCTGATTTGGTTCTCAAGAAACATTTCTTACTTTTTTTTGTTATAATGTAAAAGTCCTTACTGTCACTTACCAATTTAATGTTTCCTTGCTGAATAAAAGTAAACTTTGTTAGTAAGTTTGAAATTTAACCAACTGCCCAAATGGTAATTCTCCAGACTATACTTCATAACTCTATAAAATAATAATGCTCCCACCATGTTCTTGCTCCAGCGGTTCCACAGTATATCCAAACCCAAGAAGAGTACCCAGTGCGTCCCTCATGGCATCTCTACCAGCCTGTTTGGTTTTCTCGTCCAACAGGGAAAATGGCACTAGTTGAGTACTTCTCTTGTACATTACATCCTAAAACATAGAAATATACATCGAGAAGCAATTTCCTCATGGTAATATTGATGGTCTCAAGTAGACAAATTTGGCATTTCAGTGACAGTGATTCAGTGCCAAAGAATTCCCAAGATCATATTTATATCATTTGTTTTCATAAAAATACTTTAATTTCCACCTGCTGTGGTCCACAGCTCCAGCCCTGCCTGATACGCTCTCTGGCCCAGATGTTGTGTTCATTCTCAGCCAGTTTGTCCACCAGCTCTTCCTGTGCAGCTGTTAGCACGACACGGGACTGATCCACCGGGGCTGGTTTATATCCATTCCATAACTCATACCTGGACAGACGATGTAATCAGGATTCATTTAACATGTAAACAATTCACTGTTACATTCATGCAGACTGTAAAAGTCAGATGTCTTAGTGAGGAACTTTATTCTGATATACTTATTTGAAAGGTGAACATATTTCACATTCTCCTCGGCATGTTCATCAGAGAGTCCAATATGGACACCAAAAGCCAAAAGAGTCCTTCCACAACACAAAAAGAAGCATGGTTAATAATAAAGAGCTAATTAATACTTTATTAGGCACAATAATCAATGGAATACCTGAGGATATCCTCAGATGACTGGAGGTTATGAATTCGCTCCTGATCTGGAAGTTTGGAAAATTCAACTAGACACGGGTGTATTTTTCTGCTCTCATCTTTAACCTAGGAGAAGAGATGTATTTTCAATATACATCAGAATGAGATGGAGCTACTTAAAAGATGTTACTCAGATACTTACAGGTCCGTAGGTCCACCCCTGCTCTATTTTGTCAATAAGCCAGAGTTCATGGAGGTTTTCTGCTAATCTTTCTCTGATCTGCTCCAGCTGTGGAGGATATTCAACCTGACAAGATGCAGAGTTGAGCGCAAGGGTGTCAGACACTCATACAAGTTGATGCAAGACCGATTGTAGCTTGAAATAAATGTACTGGTGCTAAATTTAAAATGATCAGAGCATACTTAAAATTGAATAGTACCTCACTGGAATCCACTGGAATGGGGATAAAGGTCACTGGGCTTATAGGTACCACAGGGCCTAAGAGGTCACGCTGGCTTTCGGTGTGATTTCGTGTGAGTTTGTGAAACAGTTCCAGCTTGCAGTGGGTTTTTGGGAGGAGAGCTTCAGAACATGGAGAGAAACCAGCTGGAGGAAGAAACCTAAACTCCCCCTGTCGACCTCCAAACAGCACACGCACACTAATGAAGAAAAACAAAACAGTGCACTATTTAAGTTGTTTTAGGATGTACAGGTCATAATTTTAACTTGGGGAGGTTAATTTAAAACAAAATGAAGTAGAATTGGGGTAGAATAGACCACATTTTTCATTGTGAAATGAGCAAACAAACCTACAAGTAACACAACATGCAAAATCAAAATCCATTCAAAGGTAACTCACTGCACTCCAGCTGAGAAGCTGACGACTGGAAACAGCAGCCCATCCACACTGAAGTCCTCCAGCATGCCTTGAACTGGCTGTCCATTGACCCGGAAAGAGATGCAGGTTGCACTAAGGTCAAGACAGCAACTAATGACATCATCCTCCCTTAGCAAGTGCTGATTGGGTGAGGTGACCCTCCGAGCTACACCTCCTAGGAAAGAATAAACAATAGTGTTTGGAGTTTACATTTATTTGATAAAAATACAGTAAAAACAGCAATATTGTGAAATATTATTACAATTATAATGACTGTTTTCTATTGTAATATATTCTAAAATGTATTAATTCCTGTGATGGCAAAGCTGAATTTTTAGCAACCATTTCTGGTGTCTTAAGTGTCACATGATTCTTCAGAAGTCATTAGTTTATGCTGATTTGGTGTTCAATAAATATTTTTCATTATAATCAATGTTGAAAACAGTTCAAATGAACTTTTATTTTTGAGCAATTTAACACATTCTTGCTGGATATCTTTAAAAAAAAAAGTCAAACATTTGAACAGTAGTGTATGTGCTTAGTCTCCATATCACCTGTCCAGAGCTGGAGTCCATCAAAGCCGTAAGAGCAGAGGTCATCTCCTACACCGTTTGACCCCCAGCCGTGACCCCCTGTGGTGGAGGGACGGTACCCTTCAGTGCTGGCCCAACCCACTCGCAGATGAGTAGGCTCTGCTGTCACAAAAGGCTCTGACTTCTCAACTACAACCTCATAATACCACTTCTTGTATTGGGCACAGTCATCTCTTGCACACAGGAAGATGTTTGGACGCACACTAAACAGAAAAAAAAATTTCAAATGTTCTATAGGATTTTTTAAACATTTATACTCATAGCTGGTCAATTTCTATATTATAACAGACTAAAAAAATATTTTTAGATGCACAAATTATTACCTCGAAATGTGCCCTTCACTATTATTTTGTGGTGTGGGAGTTGATAACAAATCACCTGAAAACTTGGTTAACCAGTCTTGTTTGTAGCAGAAGGTCTCTTTCTGGCAGCAGTGTGTCACAAATCAAATGCTGATTAGAGCGGACGGCCATGCCATGACACACACAGAGTGAACACAACACATCCAAGATCTGCAGATGTGATAAATAAATCAAGGCACTAACTCTACTAATGATCAAAAGTTTGGGTCCAGTAAGATTTTTTAAAAATAGTAATACTATTAATCAGCAACGACACATTAAATAATTAGAAGTGACAGTAAAGGCATTTAAAATGTGACAAAATATTTCTATTTCAAATAAATGCATTCTTATGTACTTTCTGTTCATCCAAAAATCCTAAATAAAAAAAGAAAATGATTGGTTTACACGAAAAAATATTAAGCAGCACAAATGTTTTCAACATCATAATAATAAGAATGTTTCTTGAGAACCAAAACATCATATTAGAATGATTTTGAAGAATCATGCGACACTGAAGACTGAAGTAACAGCTGTCACAGGAATAAATTCCATTTAAAAAATATATTATATATTACAGGTGTGTAACATTTACAGTTATTTTAAATTATAAAATTATTTCACACTGTTTTCCCCTGTATTTTTGATCAAATAAATGCAGACACCGGTACTGTAAATGTTACCTTATGGTTCCTTCCATGTATGTCCAGAAGTGAGATTATAGATTTTATGTGACTTTCCTTAATAACGTTCAAAGCTTCAGGACTTTCTACTAAAACACAGTGTAACACTTCCAATATTCCTAAAAAAGTAACAAATGACAAGGTGAGGCATTAAAACAATGTCTAGACTCTAAAATCAGCTTATTCTAGTCACAATACAAGCTAAACAATTTTGCAAAACATATACCAGAGGAAGCCTCCAGCCTCTCCAGTCTGCTGACAAGCCAGTCCAAGGAACCAGAAAAGTGGGCACAGTTATTCCGATTACCCCTCATAAGGGCAGCTGCAGGGGAAATAGAAAATTTGTTAATAAAAGCTAAACCTGAATTATAAATCTTGAAACATGAGTCATCCTATACCTAGCAGCTCATAAAAAGAGTTCAAGATAATTTCCCAAGACTCTCCTGCCTCTTTCCCAGCAGCCTCTGCAAAATGAGTGGCACTGTTGTACACATGCAAGTGATCGATGCAGTCCAGCACCAGAGTGATTAAACCCTGTGAAAAGCACAATGAAGCAGAATAAAAAAAGTAAACAGTTCAGATATTATTGCAGTGTAGCAGCAAGATATATGAGTTTCTCATTCGCCGCAGGTATTACCTCATCTTGGAAAAGATTTTGTCTGTTCTTCAGTGCTCTAATATCTCCCTGTCTGACCTCATGATCCTGCCCCATTTCAGGATATTGAAAATAACCAAGCAAATCCTGGAGCGTCAGATGGACCATCTCAATTGGAAGATCCAAATCCGTGATGTTTTCCTTTTGGCTGACATCATCTAATCCCCTTTAGAAGTAAAGAAAAATCATTACGAAACATAAATGTGCTTCTTTGAACACATTTTGGCCTTTAAAAACCATTTGCATATCTAAATGTTCAAGCAAAGCTGATAAGCACATATTATTTCATCTGCTACCACTCTACTATTTTTTATATTTACCTAATGAATTTTGAGAAGAGAAGGGCGGAGCTTCGAATTAAACAAGCAGCTTGTGACTCCTCCCTCTGAGAGCGAGAGAGGGTGATTCCATCATCCATGTGACCTTCTGCTTGCAAAACAGCCTATGAGAGAGAACCACTTCCCTTTAATCATTTGAACCAAAATTCATATCAGACGGAACCAATACAAAGGAAGGTGCTTTGGCTTATTAACTTGGATTATTAATGAGTTCACTGGAACTGACTAATGTCCACTACCTTTCAAATATTTTGGGGTCAGTAAGATTTTTTATTATTATTATTATTTCTTTTTTAATTCATTCATTAATTTATTCAGAAAGTATGCATTAAATTGATCAAAAGTGACAGTAAATACATTTATAAATTAAGTCATTTTAAAATTGATTACAAAAGAACATTATTATATTAAAAAAAGCTGCTCTTATGAACTTTCTATTCATCAAAGAATCCTAAAAAATTTGTTTGACAGTTTCCACAAACAAATTAAGCTTCACAATGTTTTCAACATTGATAATGCCATAAGAAATAATTCTTGAGCATCAAATGAGCATATTAGAAGGATTTCTGATGCTCTGTATTGTAAGTGTTCTTATCTAGTATGATATTAGACCTTATTTTATTTATTTACACAAGTTTACCTGTCTCTGTGGCACACTTTCCTTCTGTCTCTTGGAGTCAGTGGTCTGATATGTGAGCCAAAGCCCTGTGTCAACGTGCTGAATGAAGCAGAGAGAGTCTCCATATTTGATCTCAGGTGCACCCATGCAATCTCTCCTCTTAAAGTGTGAGCTCTCCTGGCTCTCTTCCTATAAAAATACAGAAAGAATAAAGTTTGCATTAATCATAATTAAAATGTATTATCCCGCCACACTTTAAGAGAAAGTGTAGACAGGAAAATTATGATGCAGACTATACAATATAATCAAAAATGTGGTTTATCTGGCTATGTTGTGTTTATAGCTGATATTATCCAACCTTTGATGCACGGAGACAGAACGCAGTGCATTTAATATCAGCTCTTTCTCTCTCCACCAGCTGTAGTCCCCGATCCTGAGTCAGTCCCAGGTATAAGCCGGTGGAAAGGTGGCGAAGACGGAAAGGCTGACCCCAGTGTGTGTGGCTGCCACTCCACCTGCAAACAACCCTTCACTACTGTGATCTGACCAGTACAGAAGGAATAAATATATACTTTTGTCTAACTGTCATACACTAACTAACTGGAGGAATACCTACGCAACATGTAACGTTTCAAGCCTCCATAAAGATCGAGCCTGAAGAGATACCGAGCCCCCCTCAAAATGTACAGATCTGAAGGAAAAGATGGAAAATGGTGAAATAGGATGTAATAAATGTAATTCAATCAGTTATTTAACCTGTCTGACCTGCGTTCCTCTCGTCTGTGTTCTGCTGCAGGAATGGTCAAACATTCATCTGTGTGTCCATGTAGCAGACGCACAGTATCCCCTCCTCTCACATGACCTACAGGTCAAAATCAAACACATGAAAAACTGACACAAATTTTATACAAACCTCCAGCAAAAATATTACATTATAAAATATTACTAAAATAACTGTTTTTATGATCTATTATAGATATTGTATTTACAATGCACCCATATATATATATATATATATAATGTATAGAAATACAAACCCGATTCCAAAAAAGTTGGGACACTGTACAAATTGTGAATAAAAACATATTGCAATGATGTGGAAGTTTCAAATTTTAATATTTTATTCAGAATACAACATAGTTGACATATCAAATGTTTAAACTGAGATAATGTATCATTTTAAGGGAAAAATAATTTGTTTTTAAATTTCATGGCATCAACACATCGCAAAAAAGTTGGGACAAGGCCATGTTTACCACTGTGTGGCATCCCCTCTTCTTTTATAACAGTCTGCAAACGTCTGGGGACTGAGAAGACAAGTTGCTCAAGTTTAGGAATAGGAATGTTATCCCATTCTTGTCCATTACAGGCTTCTAGTTGCTCAACTGTCATAGGTCTTCTTTGTCGCATCTTCCTCGTTATGATGCGCCAAATGTTTTCTATGGGTGAAAGACCTGGACTGCAGGCTGGCCATTTCAGTACCCGGGTCCTTCTACGCAGCCATGATGTTGTAAATGATGCAGTATGTGGTCTGGCATTGTAATGTTGGAAAATGCAAGGACTTCCCTGAAAGAGACGACGTCTGGATGGGAGCATATGTTGTTCTAGAACTTGGATATACCTTTCAGCATTGATGGTGCCTTTCCAGATGTGTAAGCTGCCCATGCCACACGCACTCATGCAACCCCATACCATCAGAGATGCAGGCTTCTGAACTGAGCGTGATAACAACTTGGGTTGTCCTTGTCTTCTTTATTCCGGATGACATGGCGTCCCAGTTTTTCCAAAAAGAACTTCACATTTTGATTTGTCTGACCACAGAACATTTTTCCACTTTGCCACAGTCCATTTTAAAATGAGCCTTGGCCCAGAGAAAACGCCTACGCTTCTGGATCATGTTTAGATATGGATTATTTTTTGACCTATAGAGTTTTAGACGGCAACGGCGAATGGCACGGTGGATAGTGTTCACCGACAATGTTTTCTGGAATATTCCTGAGCCCATGTTGTGATTTCCATTACACTAGCATTCCTGTATGTGATGCAGTGCAGTCTAAGGGCCCGAAGATCACGGGCATCCAGTATGGTTTTCCGGCCTGGACCCTTACGCACAGAGATTGTTCCACATTCTCTGAATCTTTGGATGATATTATGCACTGTAGATGATGCTAACTTCAAACTCTTTGCAATTTTTCACTGAGAAACTCCTTTCTGATATTGCGACACTATTTTTCGCCGCAGCATTGGGGGAATTGGTGATCCTCTGCCCATCTTGACTTCTGAGAGACAATGCCACTCTGAGAGGCTCTTTTTATACCCAATCATGTTGACAATTGACCTAATAAGTTGCAAATTGGTCATCCAGATGTTCCTTATACTGTATGTACATTTAAATTTTCCGGCCTCTTATTGCTACCTGTCCAACTTTTTTGGAATGTGTAGCTCTCATGAAATCCAAAATGAGCCAATATTTGGCATGACATTTCAAAATATCTCACTTTCAACATTTGATATGTTATCTATATTCTATTGTGAATAAAATATAAGTTTATGAGATTTGTAAATTATTCCATTCCTTTTTTACTCACAATTTGTACAGTGTCCCAACTTTTTTGGAATTGGGTTTGTATATACACTTTGGTGGAAAAAATTGACAAAATATTTTACAAAAAAATGTACACTGTCTATATACATTTCAAATATATATTTGTATCTAGATTTTTTTTGTTTGTCCATTTTTGAAATATATCTAAAAACATATGGTTTTATCATATGGTCACAAAAACTGCATACTTTTTTTTAGCCAATGTATTTAGTCACAAAGCATGAAAATCAGTCAGTAAGATCTACAGGCACTAAACAAATGTTTAAATGATTGATAACGTGTGATTGGTCATCTACCCTGCGTCTCTGCAGTCTGAGTAGAAACAAGAGCCACACTCCACAATGTCTGCTGGAAAGCAGCATCCACCCGGCCAATGCCATTGTCATTACATTCACCATTACTCCACGACACATGCTAAAAAGAGAGACAGGTTGTCACAATGCATAAAAATACCTGTATACAGATATATAAATAGATAACCAGGTAACAAACGAATGGATTTACTCACTAGGTATCTCTCAGAGGAAACACTAACTAAGATTAGATCATCACCCACTCTGACTTTCTCACCCTCGGACCTCTGTTTAGAGGCAGGGTGAACCGTCCACCAACACACCTCACCTAAAACCATACAAACAACAATCATGATACAAATAATATGGCAGCTCTAGTCTTTATCAAACATGTATTCATAGCAGAAGATTAAAACATTCACACGCATATTACACACTATACAGGGGGAGAATATGAACTTACCCTTTGTGTCCTCCTGCAAACCAACATCAAAAGCCAGCTTGTCAGAGGAGAGGCCTGATGTGGACAGACAGCAGAGATACTAAAACAAGACAGAAGAGGTTTAAAGTTAAAACATCATAGTCCCAGCATGGCAATAACAAGGTAAAATCAAGACTGGTCTTGCCATGTCGCTGTAGACATGTCGAAAGAGAACCGCCTGGCCATAGAGCAGAGTACGACGCCCAGCTGCCTCACGTGACTGAAACGAAACCACTCTGTGATATTTTACAGTGTTCGGCACAAATTTGATCATTTGTTTACAACATGAATACGTACAACTTTGACTACATTACCCACCCCTGCATACTGATCTTCATGGTTGGCCAGCATCTCCTGCAGCGCTCGGACAGACAGACACTGGTCAAGCACAAACACACACACAGAAAGGTCTGCGGGAACATTCTGTAAGCAAGAGGAAAGGTTTTTCAGAAGTTTGATAATGCACATGGTAGACTGTTCTTACACACAGAATAGTAACTTGGTTTAAAAATGTTATTAAACAAATGCGCATCTCACCTTTGAGTTGGAGGTGGACTCAAGATAACACAGCCGGTCACCGAAACCTTCTGCAGCTAAACACAGTTTCTGCTGATGAGGGCCTGATGAGCAACACCTCAATACCAGCTCATCCCTCTGAAAAACACATTCTCATTACAGACCGCAGCTACAACAAATCTGAACTCATTACAGCTGAGACCAGAAATAAGAATATGGACTACTATCAGATCTGATAAAAAAAAACACATTATAAATTAAACTTATGGTTTTTAATGGAAGAATGCTTATAATGACATATTATGGTGCCCGTAGGAATTCCACAGCACCAAATGGAACAAATGGAAAACGAAGAGCTCTGCCACTGTATTATATTTTATATAAACTCTATATAATAGAATCTATAAATAAATAGGGCTAAATAAATGTCAAATTGTAAGAAAATTAGCAAAAAATCAAGGCAATATGACACATTGAGATTTGATAATTGACCTTAGTAACACTACTTTGCTAATGTTCATTTGTTAAATGTAAAATATCATATTCTGCCAATAAATCACTGTCAAGGCAAAATTAACAAGTATTCAATAAAATGTAACATGGTGCAAAGGCATTACATTCAAAAGGTTTGTATAAAAGCACATACACCTCAAAACTGAACACGCAAACCTCAATGATAGCAACAATGAACAAAAAAAGTAAAATAATATTAAATTGTTTTGACTGTTGGTCTACCATGTTTTAATGTAATTAATTCATTGACTAAATAATGCAACATTTTTTATATATATTTGTGATTTGAAAAGCCCCATAAAGTGTAATTGCTTCTCTTACAGTGTGGACAATAGAAGTGATTCTGTGTCATTAGTGCAGTGTAGCCTTATAAGGACTGAATACTTAGGACTGACTTATCAGTCAGTGAATAGAGAATTCCAACACCTCCAGCTTGTCATATGAGTTTCACTGACCAGTGGGTCTCACAGACACAACCACACATATTCAACCATTCATGTCACTTTTAAAGCCTAGCTTTAACACAACGTCAAATAATTAATGATTTCCAGCATGATACTGTTACAAACGCATGTGCTAAAATACATACAGTGAATCAGTGTAAATGTGTACTGTATGTGTGTGAGAAAGAGAGAGCACAGTATCCCATTTATCTGTGTTTTAGAGATATGGAGCTGAGAGTGAATAGCTCACACATTCAACAGACTCTCCAGTTCCTCTGTTACTGATAACACAAAGTAAAAATAGACACCAGTGATATGGGTCAAACGCTCTCAAATGTGAATTCAAACACTGTAAATACATATAAAACCACATATATAAACCCATAGATCCAACAATTAATGATACATACACAGTTACAGTATGAGCAATTTCTCACAGTTTGAAATTACTAAATAACACTGTTAATGTCTGTGGTACAGATCTAAATTTCACGTATGCTGGACTGTGCATCCATATGCATGGCCAAAAATGTTTCACTTATATTTTTTTGTAACCCATCTGTTAGCATCTAATATTTATGTCCAAGAATCTCATTACATCAATCTCATAACAAATATAATTGCAGTTTAATAATCAGCCCTTTTTTGTCTGAAGTTAATGCAGTTCAGCATAAAAAAATAGTCAAGATATCATTCATTGCATTCACATTTGTATTTTAATGCAGTCCATTTTACTTACAGTTCGCAGAAACTGTATTTCATCTTCCGCTTCTCCTATATCCATGTTCAGTGACTATGTTGCTGGACTTTGGATCTGGTCTTGTTGAGGGACCTGTGTGTAAGAACCAGAAGACTGAAGAGCTCCACTCACCCAGCCGCAGGTGCTGAACTCATCCCAGAACAGAGAGACCACGATACCACCCATCATGAGATAATGCTGCTGAGATCTGATAACGGTAAAGTGGGAAAGAAAGGGCTTTTCCATATTTGGTAAGTTACAGTGGAGAAAGCAAGCAAGCAAGGAAAAAGAAAAGAAAAGCAGAAAAAAAAAAGAATTTACTTTCAATATATAATACAAGTAAAAACTACTAAAAACTTGTATTTTATAAAAGTAAAACATGCTATTTTATATAAAATACTCTATTATGCATACATAAACACATATTTTAGGCCAATGGTATGTTAATTACACTTCAATAAAACATTAAATAAAAAAGCAGAGACTTGGCCTTTTCATGAGGTTTATTTCATTTATGTCACTGTAAAACACACATTTGGCTTTCTTGTTTATAGAATTCAACAGCAAACATTCACAAATCACCTTTTTTCATGGCGAGATACTGCAGGTGAATAGGGTAAAAAAAATAACTAATAGTTATCGCCTTACTTACCCAGTTGATTGATTACATTGATAATTGCAAAAAAAAAATGTATTACAAGTTTTCTAAAATGTTAGGTTTAAATATGCAAATGATCCATTATTTAATGAAATATGCGCTAATTTGCATACATTTCTATAGAAAAATCTAAACACTGGATGATGTCAGTTCCAAAATTCTTGTTTAAATTTTTTTTTGACATATTAGAGTCAAATTTTTTTTACAGAGGGAATTTTGGGTATCTCTTTTTTGTCACTCCATAATTCAGAAAATGCTTAGAATGGACAGAAAACACAATATTTTTGGGGGGAATAAAATGTTGTATACAGTCAAGCAAATTATATATGAACAAATCCCTCTGTAAAAACCTTCAGGATATAGACAGGAATAAAAATGTAAAGTTTGGTGTGTGTAAGTGCTACTGAAGTGGAGATTTATGGCTCAGTGTAGGAGAAAAAACTCATTTTGAGAAAACAGCCTTTAAAAATATGTATTGTAATGGAAATCTATTAACACAAATAGGTAAAGTGCTATAAAATAAACACCTAACAGTGTCTTTTGGATGTTTTCTTTCCACTAGTCAGGGGGGGGGGGGGGGGGGGGGGGGGGGGGGGGGGGGGGGGGGGGTGGGGGGGGGGGGGGGGGGGGGGGGGGGGGGGGGGGGGGGGGGGGGGGGGGGGGGGGGGGGAAAAAACACTTTATGAAAAACCAAAAAGCCCAAAATCTCAAACTTGACAAAAAGTGTGGTCAGACAGCAGTAGCAGCAGAAAAAGTGTTTTTGCCTGCAGTGTCTCCCCTTGAAACTATTTTGATATGTTAACAAATTGACCAAAAATCCATCAAATGCACTGTCATTGTTCACTGAACTAGTGTGACTTTTTAGTGAGAAATTTGCTGTATTCGTGAAAGCTTGATAGATATTCTGGGATTCACATACTTTTTCACTCTTCACTGTGAATGGTTTGCATGCTGTGTTTAATACAGACAATGGTGTTAAGCAGGCAGTGTTTGTCTGTCGTTCCAAAGGGTTCACATACAGTACTTTTACCCACAACTGTAAATTTAGTATTATATCATAATTTCTGTTTTTGCTTTCTTTATGTGACAAGCCCTGTAGTAGTACATAGATTGATACTTCATGTAATCACCAAACTTCAGAAAATGTTCCAAGCATTCGCAATATTCAAAATGTCATGTACAACCAAATCAGCCAATGGTGTTCTTAATTATCTGACTCACTAGTGAGAATGACAAAGTCACCTCTTCCTACCTTATCTAAACTGTTACTGTATATGAAATGATGCACTGTTAGGTTTTTAGGTGATTATGTTGTGGAGAATTGAGTTGAGCTACTATTCATGTTGTTTTTTAACCAGGGACACTACAGTACCAGAGGAAAAACAAGAAAAGCACAATGGTTAGGTGAATCTTTCTCATTTGGAGATAATTCAAATGTGCAAAATCTTACATACTGTGGGTTTAACACTACCACACAAAATAGATTTCATTCTGGAAAAGTGCGATTGGAAAAGATCAGAGTAAAATGCAAAGAAAACCTATAATGTACTTAAAAGTACTGAATTAAGTGTAACTTTACTGATTTGGCTGTAATTCAAGTGACAAAGTCTTTGTAAATTTTCTCTATTATACATAGCCTACATGAAAGACAGTAAAATAGTGTCCCATGCCATGGACTCAACAATTCATGAGAAAATGAATCTAAAATTCACAACTACTTTGGACCGTTACAGATCAAATTGTTTTAACTTTCTTAATTGCATTCTGTTCATTTCCAGACTGCATTACATGTGTGTTGACTTAAACATTTCATATCAATCATCTAGCAACATACATCAACTAAGACTAAAAAACTGAAGTTGTGCTCATTTTGTTTATTTGCCATGTCTCCATTTCTTGAGGCTGATGAATAAAGAATTTACTTGGTTTACAAATGTGATGGGATTGAAAAAGGTCAGAGCTGTTGAGAGAGTTAAAGGTCACTCTCTCCGTAGAGGGCCGTGGAGAAGGCAGTGTAGTCCAGGGCTCCAGGCAGGGCTCCGGGGCCAGTGTATGGGGGCATCCTGCTGATGCAGTGCTTTGCCTGGTCTGGAGGAAGCTCTCGCCTCAACTCATCTGCCAAAATATATGGCTACAGAAGACACAATAAACAACAGATAAGGAATATGGAAAGAATTTTTCAGGCAAGACTTTTCTGAAGAAAATCGATAAAGTAAAATTAAACAACACACACGCACACCTTGTCTGCAGCGAGGATTCTGAAGGAAGCGATGACCTGTTCAGCTGTGTCTGTGTCCGCTGTCTCTCTTGTCATGACTTCAATGAGACTGGAATGACACAACACCTGAAGTGTTTGGATCAACCAGCATCATGATCCGGGCAAACTCCACCTCACCCTGAAAAAACACACACATACATACATTTATACCATTTAAAAATTAATAAATCAGTTATATAATATACAGTGGGGGAAAAAAGTATTTAGTCAGCCACCAATTGTGCAAGTTCTCCCACTTAAAAAGATGAGAGAGGCCTGTAATTTTCATCATAGGTATACCTCAACTATGCGAGACAAAATGAGAAAAAAAAATCCAGAAAATCACATTGTAGGATTGTTTAATAATTAATTGGTAAATTCCTCTGTAAAATAAGTATTTGGTCAATAACAAAATTTCATCTCAAACTTTGTTATATACCTTTTGTTGGCAGTGACAGAGGTCAAACGTTTTCTGTTAGTCTTCACAAGGTTTTCACACACTGCTGCTGGTATTTTGGCCCATTCCTCCATGCAGATCTCCTCTAGAGCAGTAATGTGTTGGGGCTGTCGCTGGGCAACACGGATTTTCTACTCCCTCCAAAGATTTTCTATGGGGGTTGAGATCTGGAGACTGGCTAGGCCATTCCAGGACCTTGAAATTCTTCTTACGAAGCCACTCCTTCGTTGCCCGGGCGTTGTTTGGGATCATTGTCATGCTGAAAGACCCTGCCACGTTTCATCTTCTATGCCCTTGCTGATGGAAGGAGGTTTCACTCAAAATCTCACGATACATGGCCCCATTCATTCTTTCGTTTACACGGTTCAGTCGTCCTGGTCCCTTTGCAGAAATCAGCCCCAAAGCATGATGTTTCCTCCCCCATGCTTCACAGTAGGTATGGTTTCTTTGGATGCAACTCAGCATTCTTTCTCCTCCAAACACCGCAAGTTGAGTTTTTACCAAAAAGTTCTATTTTGGTTTCATCTGACCTTATGACATTCTCCCAATCCTCTTCTGTATCATCCAAATGCTCTCTATCAAACTTCAGACGGGCCTGGACATGTACTGGCTTAAGCCGGGGGACACGTCTGGCACTGCAGGATTTGAGTCCCTGGCGACGCAGTGTGTTACCGATGGTAGCCTTTGTTACTTTGGTCCCTGCTCTCTGCAGGTCATTCACTAGGTCCCCCCGTGTGTTTCTGGGATTTTTGCTCACAGTTCTTGTTATCATTTTGACCCCACGGGGTGAGATGTTGTGTGGAGCCTCAGATCGAGGGAGATTATCAGTGGTTTTGTATGTTTTCCATTTTCTAATAATTGCTCCCAGTTGATTTCTTCACACCAAGCTGCTAACCTATTGCAGATTCAGTCTTTTTTTCCCCCCTTCCCAGCCTGGTGCAGGTCTACAATTTTGTTTCTGGTGTCCTTTGACAGCTCTTTGTTCTTGGCCATGGTGGAGTTTGGAGTGTGACTTTTTGAGGTTGTGGACAGGTGTCTTTTATATTGATATTGAGTTCAAACAGATGCCATTAATACATGTAACCAGTGGAGGACAGAGGAGGCTTTTAAAGAAGAAGTTACAGGTCTGTGAGACCCAGAAATCTTGCTTGTTTGTAGGTGACCAAATATTATTTTACTGAGGAATTTACCAATTAATTCTTTAAAAATCATACAATGTGATTTTTTTGATTTTTTTTTTCTCATTTTGTCTCTTATAGTTAAGGTATACCTATGATGAAAATATTAGGCCTCTCTCATCTTTTTAAGTGGGGAACTTTGCACAATTGGTGGCTGACTAAATACTATTTTTCCCCACTGTATATGTGTGTGTGTGTGTGTTTTATATATATATATATATATACTGTATATATATACACTGAACAAAATTACAAACGCAACACTTTTTACATAATATAATATATTTAATAGTCGATTTTGCATCATTTATGCATATAATCTACACATTTTTCCACGGGAAAATCTGTAAAACTAAAATGCATTTGCCAATCAAAAAAATTTTAAAATGAGAGATTTTTAAGAAATATATCCACTGTCTTAATATTAACAAAATAAATATTTTAAATATAATTTATTATTATATATACGGTTTTTTCTAACCCCAGTGGCAAAGTAGTTGGTATTCTTGTTATTGAGCATGAACTTCTTCCACAATTTTACGTAGATGGTCATCTTTACTTTACAAAAAATGCACTCACATAAAATTAAAGAATAATAACAAATAGCAAAAATAATAATAATAATACAAAAAAAAAAACAAGAATATTATAATATATATATAGATATTCTATATATATATATATATATATATATATATTGACAAAAACATTTTTAAAATAATGAAAGACTATTTTAAGAAATATATACTTATGCTTAAATAAAAATTTATAGATAATTTTAGGATTTAATAGTTCGTGTTTTTGAGAATTACTTAATTATAACACACAACTTATTAGATTTGATCTTAAAATTAAAATAAAATCTAAATTAACTGAGCATAATAATAATAAAAATAATAATAAAAATAAAGTATTTTGCCTAGATATTTTATACTGGAAAACAAAATTAGTTAAAGTTTTTTTTTTTGGTTCATAATCAGTGAACCCTATTTAAGGCCCTACCAGATCATAACCCATCGAGATCAGACAGGCTCTAAAGTCATCAGAATCCATCGCCCAATTCTTCTTCTGCATGGGAAAGGTTAAAGGGCAAAGGTTGAGAGTGTGTGGGTCACGCAGTGACATGGTCAAAATAATGAAGCAATGTGGAGTAGAGAAAGAGACAGCACCTAACACAGAAGCACACACAAAGAGACAGCACACAACCACAAACAGAAAAAAACACAAGAGAGGTACATTAGAACTATATACTGCTGCCCAGGGAATACATATGCATAAATCTATGCAAAGAACTACACATTAGGGTCAAAGATTAGAGGTCATGTTGGTTAGTACCGGTTTGTCACTTCCTAAATGCCCAAAGCTGATCAGGCATGCTTTAAACTCATCAGTCCTGAGTTTACCCCTCTCCTCCAGAGAGCAAGTACCCACAACAAACAAAAACATGCACAGAATGTGAGCAGAAAGGATAAAAATAGAAGTGCTATATTAATCAAATTAGTGCCATTTAACTCTGTCATTTAACTCTGATTTTAGCACAAATTGCATCTATTTCACATCTGATTTTAGACATACTAAATACTGCAAATGATCTCTCATGTCAAGCTAAATTTGTTCCACTAAATGAATGGAAAGATAATGGTTACACTTTACTTGAAGGGGTGTGCATAAGACTGACATGACACCTTCATAATCATAACATGACTCCTACATAATCATGACATGACACCTATATAATCATGACATGACATGTCATGAATATGAAGGTTTTTATGCATGTTTATATGCATGTTTATGTGTCTTTCGCTCAGTTATGTAATTTTTAATGCTAAGATGACATTGTTTGAGATGTCTTTTTTATGGGCTATGGTTAGGGGTAGGGTTAGTTTAGGGTTAGGTCAAATAATGTCATATTTGCATTAAAAATGACATAACTGAGCGAATGACACTTAATGACAGTTGTCATAAACATGCATAAAACCTTCTTCATATTCATGACATGTGTCATGTCATGATTATGAAGGTGCCATGTCAGTCTTATGCACACCCCTTCAAGTAAAGTGTTACCAAGATAATTACCACTCTTGCACTGTGATGCCTCTGAAGAAGTGAAGGCAAGACATAACACAGTGCAAATATGAAACGAATGTGTCAGCTGAAATAAGAGAGACTTACAGATGTTTGTATAATGCTCAGTCAAAGTGGAAAAGGGTTCAGTTCAGTTAGTATGGTTATGATTAGATTAGTTATGATTAGATGATTAGTATAGCATCCATTCAACAAGGAAACAGGTGAGTAGTTAAGAGTACACAAAGGCTGAGTACAGCACCCGATCAAAATGGTTGAAAGAGGATCGGAATTCATTCATCTGCTCCTGGCTGATGCCCTTTGCATCACGTGTCAGAATTTGAGTCTCAATTTCGTTAATAGTGCGAGCAATCGTAGTCAAAAGGAGCTCCCAGCCAACACGAATATGCTGCAGAGGAAAGAGAAACGCTGTTGTAAAATCATGATTTGTTACATCTCAATGTACACTTGATTAAAGTCTATTATGCTCACCAAGATTGCATTTATTTGATCAAAAATACAGTAAAAACAGTAGCAGTGTGAAATATTATTACAATTTAATATAAATGCTTTCTATTTTAATACATTTTCAAATGCAATTTATTCCTGTGATGCCAAGCTGATTTTTAAGCAGTCATTACTCCAGTCTTCAGTGTCACATGATTCTTCAGAAATCATTCCAATATGCTGATTTGGTGCTTATGAAACATTTCTTATTACCAGTGTTAAAAACAGTTGTGTTTTAATACTTTTGTGGAAATCACAACATTTTTAAATAAAAAGCTTTTATAGCATTATAAAATGTCTTTATTGTCACTTTTCATCAATTTTATGTATCCTTGCTGAAAAAAATTGTGCGTGTGTGTACCTCCATAGTGTAGTTAGTATGTTTGTTGTCAAAGATAAGTGACTCCTGGATGAGTTGGTGATCTCCCTCCAGTCTGTCGATGTTGGGTTTATAGCTGACGATCACATGCTCATACTGCTTCAGCTGCGTCATCTGGTCCTCAAGAGTCCCACCCATAGCCATAGAACAACGACCAATTTCCTGACAGACAGATAGATAGATATACAGACAGATAGATAGATAGATAGATAGATAGATAGATAGATAGATAGATAGATAGATAGATAGATAGATAGATTGATCTCTCGATAGATAGATAAAGAACATGTCTTATTTAGGTCTATCCAGGTATCAGGTGAAGGCTGAAACCCCTCACTCCATCCTGGCCTGTATCCAGGGTATATAAGGTTGGCTTGGCACAAATTGGTGTCTGAGCCTTTCGTTAGCATGCTGTCGTGCTAACTCCTCCTGCAGTGCATTGTCACGCTGGGGAACCAGCTTCTTCACCTGAATACACAAACACACATCTGTTAAAAAATCATGCTTATGATTTTGTATTGAAGATCACAGGAATTGTTTAGAATGGCTTAGATATTAACAGATACATTTGAGTTATAACTAAAGAACACTTCTACATATTTCTGCCGTGAACAGAAGCAAGGTCCTGAGGGGTTTGTTTGACCTTGTCCCCCTTGATGGCAATTTCTTCTGTATTTATGTTGCGGTAGGGTGTTAGTGAGGTCTCACGAATGCCACGCTCGGGCCGATCTTTCAGGACTTTCCTGCGATTCCAGGATCGCCTGCCTTTCTGCATCCGCTCAGGAAGTGTGGCCTTAAACTGCTCGTGAGCAGCTATCAGAGTCTACACACAATGGATAACTTGTTTTGATATATGTGACCCTGGACCACAAAACCAGTCTTAAGTCGCTGGGGTATATTTTTATCAATAGCCAAAAAAAAACATTGTATGGGTCAGAATTATTGATTTTTCTTTTATGCCAAAAATCATTAGAATATTAAGTAAATATCATTTTCCATTAAGATATTTTGTAAATTTCCTACTGTATTTAATATATTAAAACTTAATTTTTGATTGGTAACATGCATAACTAAGAATGTCATTTTGGACAAATTTAAAGGCGATTTTCTCTGTATTTTGAATTTTTTGCACCCTCAGATTCCAGATAATAGTTGTATCTCGGCCAAATATTGTCCTATCCTAAAAAACCATACATCAATTGAAAGCTTATTTATTCATCTTTCGGATACTGTATAAATCTTAATTTTGAAAAATGTATACTTAAGACTTAAAGTTTGAGGTCAGTAAGATTTTTCTGACAGAAATAAAGGATGCATTAAACTGATTAAAAGTGATAGTAAAGACATTTATAACTTTACAAAATATTTCCATTTCAAATAATGCTGTTCTTTGGAACGTTGGTTGCCACAAAACTGTTAGCAATTTTTTTCTTTTATTATAATAAGAAATGTTTCCTGAGCAGCAAATCAGAATATTATAGTGATTTCTGAAGATCATGTGACACTGAAGACTGGAGTAATGGCTCCTTAAAGTCAGCTTTGCATCACAGGAATAAAATACATTTTAAAGTATATTAAAAAAGAAAACAGTTATTTAAAATAATAATTCACAATATTACTGTTTTACTGCATTTCTATATAAAATAAATATATCCTTGGTGAACATAAGGGACTTCTTTCAAAAACATAAAAAAATCTTAGAAAAAGTCAGAAAGTATTACACATTTGACAGCTGAGAACTGTGTAAATACTAGTCTGTTTAACAACATAAGCATGTAAGTCGTGCGTACCTGGACCTCTTCAATGGTGTGCACTATGAACATATCCTGTAAGTCTTCCATGGCTCCCTCCATCCAGTTATTAAAGGGACCAGATCTCTTTGCGTACTCCAGAAACAACTGCTCCACAGTCTCCAAAAGTTTCTCTGTCCTCTGCAGAAATTAAACACTTCAAATTCAAACCTTTTAATACTTTGATTTAACAACAATTTTCTAGACAAACCAGGTTGGGAGACAGACAGCATACCTCCAAAGCCTCTCTGCGTTTCTGAGTGAGTGTACCCAGTTGGTCCCAGAGGTCACAAATACTTTGACACCTTTGATTCACTGATGCAACATCATAATAGTCCAGCTCACTTTAGAAAGATAAAACAGAAGATAAAAGACTTTAGGCCAAAACGTTGCATTTGTTATTGAGCCCCATCTAGTGTTAATAATGTTAGTACCCTTTCCGTCCTAACTTGCAGTAAAGGGACAGTTCACTCAAAAATGAAAAGTTAATTATTTACTCACCCTCATGTCCTTCCAAACCCGTAAGACCTCCATTCATCTTCGGAACACAAATTAAGATATTTTTGATGCATCCCGTGATCTCTCTGACCCTCCCATAGACAGCAAGTGTCCTTACACGATCAAGGCTCAGAAACTGTAAAATAATCCATGTGACATCAGGGGTTCAACCGTAATTTTACGAAACTACGAGAATACTTTTTGTGCGTACGCTGTTTACGTTCAGTGGATACTCTCCGAAATGGCACCAGGGTGACGCGGAGGAGACAAATTACTGAATAAAATCTTTATTTTTTTTCTTTTGCGCACAAAAATATTCTCGTAGCTTCGCAAAGTTACGGTTGAACCCCTGATGTCACATGGATTATTTTACCGATCTCCTTGCTATGTTTCTGGACCTTGATCGAGTAAGGATCCTTGCTGTCTATGTAGGGTCAGACAGCTCTCAGATTCCATCAAAAATATCTGAATTTGTGTTCCGATGAACAGGTTTGGAACAACATGAGGGTGAGTAATTAATTTTTGGGTGAACTATCCCTTTAATGCGGGAATATTCTAGACTTTTGTATCATTTTCTTTTTATGTCGACTCAGGGTCCAGAACCTCCGTCCTGGAGCGAGGCCGGTGCCTGCAGAGTTTAGCTCCAACCTTAATTAAACACATCTGAAGCAGCCAGTTAAGGTCTTACTGGGTATACTTGAAACTTCCAGACAGGTGTGTTGAGGCCACTCTGCAGGACACCGGCCCTCCAGAATCAAGTTTGGTGATGCAGACCATCTGACAACCATCTGGCAAGTTAGTTTTTCATGACCCTTTTTCCATCCCCCTCCTCTCTATCGTATTTGAAGAAAACTGCCTGTTTTTTGATTCTGTATCTCTAATGACTGCTGTTATGAATTTGCTATCTACTTTCCTTCTTTTTGCTTTTTGTGTCTAAATAGCATTAGTATGCTAAACATCATAAGTATCGCCATAGAATTATCAGTAGATCCCCCTGTACTTCTGCGACAACAGAAAAGTCAGAAGCTGTCGGTTACTTACTAAATACATGCCCTTCACACTCTCACACACACACCCTCAAGCCTGCAGGGAGATAATGAATGTTAAAATAGAAAGTCAGCGATTCAAGCGTTAAAGTATGCTGTAAGCATGGTGCGTGTATATGGATGTCTAGTTATGGATAAGTAGTGTGGGAGATATGAAGCTAGCAAGACCCTGTAAGGTGATGAGAAACTGAACATGACAGATTAGTGACAAGGACAAAGTACTTGTGCACCACCATTCAAATATTTGATGCTGGTAAGATTATTTCAAATATCTTATACGCTCACCAAGGCTGCATTTATTTGATCAAAATACAATAAAAACAGAAATATTGTGAAATATTATTCATTTGAAATACCTGTTTTCATTGTAATATATTTTAAAATGTAATATATTCTTGCTGATATGCAGCATCATTACTCCAACCATCCCACTCTCACTGAATTTTTTAAAAATCATTCTAATATGCTTAATATTACCAATGTTGAAAGAGTTGTGCTGCTTAATATATTTTTGGAAACTGTGATACTTCTCTGAATTCTTTGATGAACATTTATTTCAATACATTTTTGTAATAATCTAAAAGTATTTACTGTCACAATTTAATACATCCTTGCTGAATAAATGTCTTAATAAAAAAAAAAAAAGTATATTACTGACCCCAAGGTTTTGAATGGTAATGTACATACCAAAGTTTACATTCAAACAGCTAAATGAAATGAAGATCAGCAAAAAAGGTAGTACAAATTATTTTTGAAGACATTAAGTCTAAAAGGTCATACTTGAGCTCCTGAGCAATAGCAGCAATCTGCTCGACTCTGTCCTGATGGGCAGAAAGGTCACTCTCAAATGCCTCGTGTTTCCTCAGCAAAGCTCGGACCTCCAATAAAGATGCTGACTCGTAGTCCTTCCGGGTCAGCATCTCCTCCTTACCTATTGCAAAACACATGTAAAGCATATATTATGCATCATTTAGTGGACTTTCTTATCCAAAGTGGCTTACAGTTCATTTTTATGAAAGTGCAGACACCACTTCATACTCAGGACTCACCTGCAGCCCAGGTCTCATGGTTGGTAGCTTTCTGTCTAAATTTCTCTGCTAGATGATCCAATCTTTCCAGTCTCCTGATTTCCGTCAGCAGCCATTCCTCATAGCCCTTTTCTGCCTGTTCCAGCCCCTGCCATGCACTTGCTATGTCCTACACAGACAAACACATACCAAAAAACATCAACTATGAGACCAATGAGAAGCTGCGAACCTTACTGGTTTATTCGGGTATGTGTTTGTGAGCTATATACCTAAAAAACAATATTTTGGGGAAATAATTTGCTGAAAAATGCCCCAAAGCTAGCTAGTTAGATAAATAAAATAAAAATAAAAATAACTAAAAAATACAAGAAATAGCTAAATAAAAATAAGAATAAAATAAATATATAATACTCTTAATATAAACCTATTTAAATACAGATAGAAATACGATCACTAATTGCATATTAAAATAAAAATTTTCAAAAGCACAATGTTTTCAATAAATAAATACAAATATAATAAAAATCACTAAATAATAAAATAAAATATAAAATAAAATAAAAATACATATTCAAATTAAAACCTATTAAATAAATACAGTTGAAAATAAATAAACATAATAGGCACAGTATGGTTTTTTCATGTATGTGTGGGTCAAACTCTCACCGAAACCATCTTGCCCTCAGAGGGCATAAATGCAGGTCGGTTGCTGATGCGGAGTTTAGTCTGCAGGGTGTTGAAGCTGATCTCAAGTTGACACTTCTCCTGCACTTTGGGAGGTTTGTGCATCCTGCGGTAATCTCTGAAATCCTCCAGCTTCCGCTGCATCTCCGACATGGTCTTCTCCGGCACACGATTCTCCAGCCAGGGAATGGTACGCCTGATCCACTCCAACAGCTAGAGAGCAGATGGAATATTTATGTGTAATATGTGCCTGTGTGCAGTGCTTGGAGTGTATCCGATGTGTGATTATGTCTCCTGACCTCACTAGCCAGTCTTTCATAATCCTCCATCAACTTCTCATTTTCCTGATTCACTCCCAGCACCTTACAGATCCTGTTAGCAGCAGTTTCAGCCTGAGGGAGAGAAACACAGTAAGATTGAAGGTAGAGATGGATAAAAAGATAGTTGGTCTGCTCAATCTAGCACATGCAAAACCCAATACCTGTTCAGCTCCAGCAAAGGCATGGTAGAAGCAAGACACATATGTCATAATAGCTCTCTCATCAGGCTTTGGGGTGTTCAGGATGTCTGCAGGGAGGGGAGATGAGCAAAGGGACAACTACATACATTTAAGGTGGAAATAAGGTGCAAGGGAAGAAAACACAAGTCATGTTCATCTGCTAAAGTGGAAAATGGAATGTACCTTCTGAGCCTCTGAAAAGGTGTTATAATAACAGGAGATATACGTCAAGACCGCTGCTAACTAGGACTGTGGAGCAAAAGCCACATTTTGTAATATTATAAAGCTAAAAACAGGAAGTTTGTGGCTTGAAATCTTTAGAATTTTCATCTAGTTTTTACAGTATTGTCTTTTTGCTGCTTTATTGTAAGGAACATGGGTCTAGCCTGAGTCTAGAAGTTGGTTCCTTCCAAGGTTTATTACCAAAATAAATTTGTGGGACTTTTTCTTTGCCACAGTCAACTGTGACATATAGACAATTCTCAGGGTAGATGCCATATTTTAGGCAATAGTGTCTTAAGGTCTTATGTCACAAGCTTTCTGACACCATAACATTTTTGTGAAAGACATATTTTCAATGTTTCACTGGCTGAAAGCTTTGTATTCAGCTGGAATGGTATATGGAATATTGTGGAATTTTCTATGCTTATCGTTTACCCTCTGCATCCAGCATTTTGGGGATGTCCAGATGTTTTTCAGCAATGTCAAATGCCAAATTCAGATTACCCAATGGATCATCCTGCATAAAGACAAAAGGAGAGAAAAGGCATTCTGCTTCACCAATTAATAAAGCATAAGAAATAATACATATCACCAAAAAACTAAATCAATATAAATCTAAATTATTTCCATGCAAAAGTGAGTGAGTGTCAACATGCAGGTGCCACTAGAGTAGAGAGCAAAAGTTTAGCTCTGAAATAAAATTAAAAAAAGGATTTAATGTTAAATTAGTTCACATTTATCTGAAAAGAAAGCACTGACAAAACTGAAAAACTGGTTGCCCTTTAAATACAAAAATAACTACACTACTGTTCAAAAGTAATAAGTTTAGTTAGTAAGGATGCATTGTGTTGATCAAAAGTAACAGAGAAAGCATTTATTAAACAAAAGACAATTTCAAAAAATGCTGTTCTTTTGAAATTTCTATTTTATCAAAGAATCCTGAATTTTTTTTTAAGGTTTCCACAAAAATATTAACTGTTTTCAACATTGACAATAAAAATACACGGTTTCTTGAGCACCAAATCAGCATATTAGAATGATTTTTGAAGGATCATGCGACACTGAAGACTGGAGTAATGACTGCTGAAAATTCAGCTTTGCCATCACAGTAATAAATTACATTTTAAAGAATATTAAAATAGAAAAGAGTTCATTTTGAAATTGTAACAATATTCACAATATTACTGTTTGTATTTTTTATAAAAAAAATGCAGCCTTAGTAAGCACAAAAGTCTTCAAAAACATTATGCAAGAATCAATTCTTCCATTCTGCATCCTAAATGTGCATGTTTATGGTTATTATAAATGCTTGTATTTGTGAATGTGTGTGTAAGCAGAGTTTGGGGATCAAGCTTTTGTTCTCTGTGTCAATAAAAGCTGCATTGCAGGACATCAGCAGCTGCAGGGGATCCAGAGGGTCCAGGACTCTCCTGATGCTTGTGTCCAAACTGGGACCACTGGGGTCCATACTAAACGCTGGATTACCCCATTCAAGCTCACCTGGAGCCGTCAGTGACAGCTGAAAGGGATAGGAATGCCTGTGTGTGTGAGGGGTCTTATAGTCACTCACTGTGGAACTGACTGACCCTGACAAGCTAAATAAATCCTTAATCTTCAGCGGTCTGATCCAACCAACTAATTAAAACCATAGTACACATAACACTCATTCACACCGACTTGGAACTTGGCTGGAAACATTGTCTCATTCTGCTCATGCATTTATGATTCCCTATTCTAAGCTGGGAGCAATGAAATCAAATCTAACATGTCACTGGAGTAACTAACAACATGCTTCTAGAACTGCTTAAATACCACTTTGAAGGGCCATTAGACACAATAAGTTCTAATATGGATTCTTAGAAAGCATCTTTTAGAAACAGTTCTGGTGCTCCTGATATGTGGATCACTTCTCAAGGATCATGTGACACTAAAGACTGGAGTAATGGCTGTTATGCCAGCTACGCAAATTTGCCATCAACAAAACTTCTCAAAGTTTCACAGAGAATCTCAATGCTGCTCCTACAACATTCCTGCAGAGTTCAGCTCCAACCATAAAACATGCATGAAACCTGCTAATCAAAACGTACTCACTATATCAAGTCTTAATCACTACCTAGCATAAAATTCTTGCTAACTCTCACATTTGAGCTAAAAATGTATTGTAACAAGCACAAACATAGCACACACAAAAAGGCAATTGAGATACTACTAGCTAAAATGTAAACACAGGCAAAGCATTGTTTCATCTTTTATAAATGTTTTCTAATCAACATTTAATTTACCTGGAGCGCTGTTCTGGATGCAACCTGCCACTGAGATGAATGGCAATGCTAACAGATAGCTTTCTCCAAGTACAGGATCTAAACTCTGCAAGAAGATAGATGTCCAGCAGGACTGAGCACCCCTAATCTATTAAATTCATTTTATTATGGAAAACAACACATCCAATAGCATAAACACTTGTGCCACCTCCAGATTATGGAAATCAGTCAGTTCTGGTTTGTGTCTGTGAATAAGTGCACAGAAGGCCAGTCCATCCTTCCAGCTATTGAAGCCACAAAAAATTAAAAAAAGTGAATTTCTGATTGTACATGCAATAAACAAGATGTGGATCTACTACAGACTAAAAGTCAAGCTTTTCGTTTTTAGAGAAGGTCCTTAGATTCCTGAGGGTGGGAGTGTGATGAACTGTTGAGTGTGATGAAGATGTTAGACACACATACTGTAAACACACACCATCTGTGCAGTGATATCAACAAAAGGGAACATCAGGATGTTGTGGCAGACATGTTATTTTACTACTGTGATAGGACTGTTAGATCAAATGTCCCAAAGGATCAAAGGTTAATCTGGGGTCACACTTGAGACCTTGTTGAGTTTGGCGTAGTCAATGAGGTCAGGCCTGTGCCTGTGGATGAGAGCGCACAGCGCCAAGCCATCCTTCCAGCTTCACCAGAGAGAGAGGGTCATGTTGGAATTAACATAAAAACGTAAACTATATTACTGAAAATAATAGTATCGGCTTTTTATAAACTCAATTACATAAAAACGTTGCAATCAGTTTCAACGTTTTTGCACCCAAAAAGAGCCTCACCTGACATGAAAGTTTTGAACATTGACATTCCTGTAAGGGGCAGTCTTCCTCTGACACCACAGCAGAAGCCCTTCTTTAGCCGAAGTCTCTGAAAGATGATTTGAGAATCATTATATAATTCACACATGACTGATCTAATTGTTGTTATTTGCTATAAAATTATTTAACATACCTAGGGTTTGAAATTTGCTATTACTAATATAATAATATAAAATAATAATATAGAGTTTTGCTATTGTGCAGACGTGTGGGCATTTAGGTTTGGGACTTTACCTTCAACAGAGATATCCTGAATGGCAAAGCGAAGGATGATGGTCCAGATCATTCCAAGAGTCATTTTCACATTCCCATCCACAATTTCTGCAAAAAATATGACAGGTATCATTTCTCAGTAAAATAAAGGCCTAACTTTTTTTTATATATAAATATATTATATATATATATATATATACAGGTGCATCTCAATAATTTAGAATGTCTTGGAAAAGTTCATTTGTTTCAGTAATTCATCTCAAATTGTGAAGCTTGTGTATTAAATAAATTCTATGCACACGACTGAAGTAGTTTAAGTCTTTGGTTCTTTAATTGTTATTTTGGCTCACATTTAACAAAAATCCACAAATTCACTATCTCAACAAATTGGAATATGGTGACATGCCATTCAGCTAATCTACTCAAAACACCTGCAAAGGTTTCCTCAGCCTTCAAAATGGTCTCTCAGTTTGGTTCACTAGGCTACACGATCATTGGGAAGACTGCTGATCTGACAGTTGTCCAGAGGACAATCATTAACACCCGTCACAAGGAGGGTAAGCCACAAACATACATTGCCAAAGAAGCTGGCTGTTCACAGAACGCTGTATCCAGCATGTTACAAGAAAGTTGAGTGGAAGGAAAAAGTGTGGAGAAAAAGATGCTCAACCAACCGAGAGAACCGCAGCTTTTTGAGGATTGTCAAGCAAAATCGATTCAGAAATTTGAGTGAACTTCACAAGGAACGGACTGAGGCTGGGGTCAAGGCATCAAGAGCCGCCACACACAGATGTGTCAAGGAATTTTGCTACAGTTGTCGTATTCCTCTTGTTAAGCCACTCCTGAACCATATACAACGTCAGAGGCGTCTTACCTGGGGCTAAGGAGAAGAAGAACTGGACTAATGCCCAGTGGTCCAAAGTCCTCTTTTAAGATGAGTGCAAGTTTTGTATTTCATTTTGAAACCAAGGTCCTAGAGTCTGGAGGGAGGGTGGAGATGCTCATAGCCCAAGTTGCTTGAAGTCACAGTGTTAAGTTTCCACAGTCTGTGATGATTGGGGGCATTTCATCTGCTGGTTTTGGTCCATGTGTTTTTTGAAAACCAACGTCACTGCACCCGTTTACCAAGAAATTTTGGAGCACTTCAATGCTTCCTTCTGCTGACCAGCTTTTTTATTTCATTTTCCAGCAGGATTTGGCATCTGTCCACACTGCCAAAAGCACCAAAAGGTGGTTAAATGCCATGGTGTTTGTGTGCTTGACTGGCCAGCAAACTCACCAGACCTGAACCCCTCAGAGAATCTATGGAGTATTGTCAAGAAGAAAATGAGAAACAAAAGACCAAAAATGCAGATAAGCGAAGCCACTGTCTAAGAAACCTGGGCTTCCATACCACCTCAGCAGTGCCACAAACTGATCACCTCCTTTTGAGGCAGTAATTAAAGCAAAAGGAGCCCCTACCAAGTATTGAGTACATGTACAGAAAATGAACATACTTTCCAGAAGACCAACAATTCACTAAAAATGTTTTTTTTATTGGTCTTATGAAGTATTCTAATTTGTTGAGATAGTGAATTGGTGGGTTTTTGTTAAATGTGAGCCAAAATCATCACAATTAAAAGAACCAAAGACTTAAACTACTTCAGTCTGTGTGCACTGAATTTATTTAATACACGACTTTCACAATTTGAGTTGAATTACTGAAATAAATGAACTTTTCCACGACATTCTAATTTATTGAGATGCACCTGTATATAGGATATATAACATTTTTAAATATGCTATGTGACATGCAAAATTAATAACCTGCATCCCCTAATTTCTTTCTTTATTCAATTTATTTATTTATAAAATCCCAGAAATCCAGGTAACACTACAGTTGTGCAATAAAGCATACCTTCAGCTCCAATGGAGACCAGTTTCACTCCTTTACTGGTGATGAAATCAAGGGCTTTGTTGACATTGGCTATCTTGTGAAAACGCATCTTTCCTCTGTCAGGCTTGGGTAACCTCTCACCTGCCAAAATAAAACGTGTCATGAAAAATTTTATTGGCATATAGTTGATATTACACGTTGTTAAGGAATGTTTACTTTGAACATACAAAACTGTCAAATGTCATCATTATATTGTAATCATTAGGAAGACAAGCTGCAATTATTGCCATGTTCATTGTGTTTGCTTGACCAATTATTTTACTTTGACACACTCATCTCTGACTGATAACAGAATACTTTCTGATTGCAGTATTGAAACACGCATGCAAGCTTTTTTGAAACAATATGTATTGTGAAAAGCACTATACAAATGAACTTGAAATGAATTTACCTGAGATGACTTCAAGCAGTAGCATTAGTTTGAGGCCATTCCTGAAGTCTTCCTCTATGTTCTCAATCTGTGTCCCAGCTTTCCTCAGGTGAGAGTTACACCAAGCCGTGAACGTCTGGGAAACAAGTACAATATACATCAACATACAGTTTTCCAACCTCACATAGACACTCTCTCCTACACTCCTAGACTCAACATTCATCAAATGCAGAATCCTTGCACAAAGCATAGTTACTAAGCCAAACGTGTGGGATTAGACCAGATTTAAGTCCTAACTGGTTTGTTGTGATACAATGAAAGCATTTGAAACCTCACTGCATGGGTAACTGTAGAAGACTGTGCTAACAGATTGAATCTTATCTTGTGCTTACGCCAAGAAAAGGAGGTAGTTGGTAGTTCTTTAACTAGTTTTCAAACACTGTATGAAACAACATGGGGGAAAACATATGACCATATATAGCAGAGATTCTGCAATTGTCCAAACTCCTGTACTTTATTTAATCAATGATCTTTGAAAGACATTCCAACTATGAACAGGAAGTGTAATCAGATCAGTCAACGAGACAATAGAATGGCATTGGCATTATAAAAAAATGCCAACACACACTTGTACTGAACACATGAGCATCTACACTTGAGTTGAACACTGAGTTCATCCTCCAAAAATAACCAGCACGTAACTACATGTACAATAAGCTACAAAGATGGAAACTCCAAGCTGCTGTATATCATCCTCTGAATCATCCTATGATTGCTCTCCAGAACCACTTTTAAAGGATATGGGCACTTAAAATTCAGGAAAATCTTCCCACACATCAGCATCTAAATTCCAGAGTGAATACCATTTTGTCCACTAAAGTTAATGCTATTAGATTAATAAGTTATAATGTACTATTGAGCACATAGAGTTACAGCTTCAGGACCTTTACTACTTTATGATTAGAGCCACAGCACAGATAAAGAAGCAGAATAAAACTCTATACTGGACCCTTTGATGCAGGGCTGCAAATGAAGATTCCTCAGGCATCAAATAAGTCAAATAAAATAAAACAAACAAAACAAAATAAGAGGAACAATATTAAAATGGGTCTTCACATATTTGTGACAGGTGCAGTTTTATAAAGAGATGGAGACTGGCTAATCTCAAGTTACAGAATGACCTGTGCTGCTTGCCAAAAATATGTAAGCTGCTGCTACTGTATATAATTCCACTATCACAGGGATATATGATATATATGCAAATATTTTCTCATTTGGATTTGGAATTACAAGCAAATCTAATCTAAAAGACAAACATTATCTAAAGGACACGTTATGACCCAGTAATGCTTGGTACCATTTCATGGAACAAAATATGGCTGTATTGTATCTGTATTAGGTTGCACTCTCAAATCCACCGCTACCCTTTGGCCATTTTTTAGACTTAATGGAGCGTCTTTTTAAACCCTCAAAGCAGTTTCAGTCATTGCTGGGATGGAAAGCTTTACTATGGACTCCAGAGTGCATTCCTACGAGGTAAGAGTGTAAATTTAGCTCTCTATGCAGAGTCTGTTTCTGATAAGAGACCTGATGAAGTAGGATCACACTGAGAAGAGAGATATGAGTGAGAATGCTGTGAATACAACGTGTGTATTGCACTGCTGTGCTGTCTAATCGGACAGGAAAGAATTTAATTCATTCTGTAAAACTGTAGGGTGTGTCTGCAATAACATGCCTGTGAGGGGCGATGGTCTCTGGAAGAATAAAAAAGAGCTATTAGACCCTTACATCACAGATCAACAAGCAATATAAGTCTGTGTCTAACATTTGAGCCATAGCTATTGATAAATATGTTGTAATTTACTTTGGTAAGAAAGGATCTCTCCTAAGTATAAATACAGTCAGTGAGGTTCAGTTTAAAGCCTAAATGAATTCTATTGTCACCCAACTAGGCCTGGACAAGCAATCATGTTCTATTAAGTCAACCAGATTTAACAGAGGATCTATATGCAGACCACAGGTGGAGACTAACTTCCTTCCATAACTTTATTTGCTTACAAAATGGAGCTGCATTGTGTGAATAATATAGAGAAAAAAGATCACAAAGGTTGTCTTATGTTTTTGAAAATATGGACTAAAATTGTCTCTGTGCGTGGTCTGATATGCAAGTTTAATCACCAAACATGTTGGGAATGTCAAAAAAAAAAAGACAGGTCAAATACTCATAAATTAACTACATTTGTTCTGAAAGTGTTTAGCAATGATAATCAATGTACATGTTTTATTTTTCAGAGTGTCAGAGTGAAAGAAGTGCTGTAATTTTGCTACAGCAAGAAAATGAATGAATCAGTTTAAGTGAGAGTGAGCCTGCAAGACAGAGAAAGTCCACTTATGTGGATCTAGTCTATAATCAGATTGGATCTGTGGATTCTTCAGATAAAGAAGAGTGTTTAAGATCACCTTCTTAAGACACAGTTTCAAGACCTTCAAAGCAAAACCCCACATTAGGAATCCCTTTGTGTTTATTCTCACCATTAAAACCCAAAACAAATCTATACGCCAAATCTAGAATTTGATATAAAATCAGTTATAGTGGACTACATGTCAGTAAAGCTCCTGACCACTTCAATTCAGTGTATATCTGAAAACACTACAATAGACTACACAATAAATAAAGGTGCTGTTTATACAAAAGAATTCCCGGCAAAGGACACCGGATTAAACTATAGGGCCTTTTGGCGTTGGAGTTAAAATTAGCCCATGCATCCATTCTAATCCCAAGGACGTCATCCAGTGTTGGAAGCATCTGTTGACAGTCCGCATTCCAAACGTATCAGAAACAGACACACAGAGCCGCGCGCTACCGCGCTATTGTTAGTTCGGTACCCGCTGCATCCAACCTCAGCGCGCGCTCCAGACCCGTCCGTGACACTGACAGATCACAGAGCACTTAACGGGACGGGATTCCTTTGCAAACAACAGATAACTAAATCTAAGCTAAATCATAGCTTAAATTATTGACAGACAGACAAATAAATAAGATGGAAATACGTCAAGAAAATATGAGAAAGTATACAAAGAAAATACACATGAAATACTTACTACTTACCCCCTGGACCACAACACAGTCGAGTAAGTCTTTTTTTTTTTTTTTTAGATTTATGCATTATCTGAAAGCAGATTAAATAAGCTTTCCAATTGATGTATGGTTTGTTAGGATAGGACATATTTGGCTGCAATCTGGAATCTGATAAATCAATAAAGTTGTCCAAGTGAAGTTTTGTTCATTAAGTTTTGATATATTTACAGTAGGACATTTACAAAATATCGTCATGGAACATGATCTTTATTCAATATCCTAATAATTTTTGGCATAAAAGAAAAATCGATCATTTGACCCATGCAGTGATTTTTTGGTTATTGCTACAAATATAGGGCCTACCTGTGCCACGTATGACTGGTTTTGTGGTTCAGGGTCAAATTCTCTGTGCACATTATTTTATAATACTAATCGCAACTACAACGTATTTTCTTACCTTCCGTTTCTGTTTTTCCATGCTGGTATCCAGTAGTAATCCCGGTCCCCCTTCTTCCTCCTGCCTCATTAGTCGTCCGTTCATGATCCATTATAATATTGGAAACGGAAAGCTCGATCTGATTCGCATTTTTCAAGCGTTATATTCTTTTTATTTGATGGGTCGTGTGATATTTCTGCTTCTGAGCTTAGTTTTTGGTGTAAGTGGACTCCTTCAGAGTGCCTCAGTGTCTTCTCTCTTCGTTTGTGTCGTTCCATTCTCGCGGGCCGCAGAGCGCGAGCAGTGACAGCAGCGAGAGGAGAGACTGTCAATTAGTACTGATGGGTCACATGACCTCTTCTCTTTCCACCCGCGGAACGTCGCCCACGTTTAACACAGCAGCAACCTTCTCCATTACGTTAAACAAATATAGTCCTTAAACGCTTCCTACACTCATCAATATATATATATATATATATACAGATACATATATATACAAATATAATGTTATTAGGGCTGTCATTTTAACGCTTAACTTTAATTAATTAGTTATGAAAAAAAAAAAACGCGATTAAAATATTTTACTGCAGTTAACGCACTGGCCCCGCCCCCAGACATGTACATCATTTTACATTTCATAAGTTGACTGTTGACAAATATGATGCATCAGGGCAACAACTCCTTAAGTGCAGATATGCCATAAAATTCAAGATATTGCTGCAAATCCTGTATGAGTTGTTGTCTTATTATCACCATATAACGTATCACACTCAGCATCAGAGGCATGCACACTAGTCTGTTTGTTCGCATCGACGATTGCAATGTGACTTTATACAACAGTTCATATAAGAATTTACTATTTTGTTATATTTTAAACACAAATTGTCTTTTTTTTGCTCAGTTGTTCTACCCAATAGTACCTATACCTAAGCAATATTTGTTGTGCCTCTGTTGAGCAACACAGAGGTGTTTTTTTTTCTGATGAATCCGCTTTTTGAACGATCGTGTGAATCATGATTCAAAGACCCTTCTAAGTAGAGCCATTTAACATGATTTACCGCCACCTGCTGGCAGTTTTAGTTGCTTTGTGGAATATAAAAGAAGGATTTTGAAGACTGCTGGGAACAAGCTGTTTTTGGTTACCAATGACGCTGTCCACTGCTTATGGGAAAAAAAAGCAACTGAATGGTTCTCAATATATCTCTTTTAAACGTTCGCTAGTGTTTTATTGGGCATTGTAGCAAACGTTTGTGTACTTTTATGTTGATTAAATAAATCGTTCTTTCTAAAGCTACTATTTGTAATGTCTACCTAATACTTTTTCATTTAAAGGTGACATATATGAAAATCTGACTTTTTCCCCCGGTGCTCGACAACCAAGGAAACGTGAAAAAGATTAACCCAGTAACTTTGTTTTGGTAAACCTTTTTCTGCAAGCATCTTAAAACCAGTGCGTCTGATTTCGCTTCCCTGATTGCAACATGGCAAAGGATCTCTATAATATTACAAGGGGGGGGGGTCATGGTGTACTAGTTTTAATGCCATGGTGAAAGTTTGAGCAAATCATGCTAACTGTTCTATCATTGGCTGCACAGACAAGCACAGAACACTATTTAGAGTCCCAGCCTCAGATGAGACAAGAGAGCAGTGGATTTATTGATTTATTTACTGTATATTGCTGCTGCCACACAGATCTAAAATAAACATGCGATTTATTTCCCAGCTGTTTACCTTCACAGACATAACCGACTGTTTTTTGTAACTCATGTGTGTTTTTAAAGTAAACTTGTGTGTGAATGAGTACTTAGTTTAGTACTCGCATGCTGTGACATCCGCTTTCTGTCCGTGTGCTTTGGATGTGTGCACTCAGAAAACACTATATATGAAGTTTAAACTAATGTGGTTTAAAACGCATGATTTCAGCGCTATAGACATGATAATCAGAACCAAACAGATGTTTTAGCAGGTCCGAGCTGTAAAGGCACAACTCTATTCTGGAAAAGGGTGCAGGGAGCAGCAGCTCATTTGCAATTAAAGAGACAGGCCCGAAAAACAGCATGTTTCTGCTCCACTCAAAATAAGCATTTTCAAAATAATATTGTGATGAGAGGGGCGGGGCCGAGAGCCGTGGGAATGGAGCGAGGCCAGTGGAGGAAATGCTAATGCACGACACCTGCGCCACTCACCGGTCTCGATTCCCACGGAGGAGCTCCGGAAGGATAAAAGGAGGAGTGACGACAGTGTCGGACGAGAGAGGACCGGGCCTGGACTTTATTTTGTGTTTTGGTTCTGTTCGTGCGCGACAGTCGTCCGCGAGGGGCCGTCGCACTGTTTTGTGTTTATTTATTTTATTAAAGATTTCTTTGAGCATTCGCCGGTTCCCGCCTCCTTCTTTTCCCGAACTTGAACTTTGTTACAAATATGATAAATGATCTGTGGAGTATTTTGAGCTGAAACTTCACAGACAGATTCTGGGGACACCAGAGACTTATATTACATATTGTAAAAGGGGCATAATATGTCTCCTTTAACCGAAAATCACATTAAATTAAATTCTATAATTAATCGAACTATGTAAGTAATCGATTAAAAATTCTAATTGTCCTGACAGCCGAATATATATATATATATATATATATATAATACATCATCACACAAATAATTCAATTAAGCGAGCTTCGCTGCATAATTTAGCTGCTTTGCTTTTTTTTAAATTGTGTTCTGTTAAAAGTTAGTTTTAGGTATAAATAATCTATCTGTCATGTCCTGATTAAGTTAACAGCCCCTTTAAACCGTTTTTATTCCGTATAGCTAATACTAGGTCAGGCAGTGGTAATACAGCTGCTTTACCTTTTGATGTTCAAACCCAATGATACCGGGAGAATTTGTCACTTGACAGGTGATCAAGACTTTCGCATGGTCTGTGCAAAAAGTTCACAACTTTGAAGGCATTTTTTTTAATTATTTAAAATTTTCAGAACGAAATAAAGTTCAAATTGAAGAATTAAAAAAAGATTGCAATTGACCTTACAGAACTGGGCTACTAGAACTTAAAATCCCACTTATAAATGTTGCAGGGAAATACAATTTCATAAAAAACTTCAATGGCCAATTTTCATATTTGTCTGCAATTGTTTTGACAACACGCATGAGTCCTTGAAAATGCAAAAATTACTTTTGAACTATAATGTAGTTACTAATTATTCCATGGGGCTCTCTCCAACAAAGGGTGAGTAAAATTCAAATTTCATCTCAAATTGTTACGCTACAATTTAGAACAGGCGTCCATCATTATTCAGTCAGAAATTCTTACTTGCTTGAAAATCAATCTCAGAATAACTTCAAGAGTGGCCAGTCAATAGTATTTTAAATTCTTCAAACCATCTCACACTGTGCTAAATGCTTTTTTATCTAATAATTTACCTTTGGCGCTCACACATATCATTATTTGTTATAAACTGAGGCAAACAAAAGACAACTGAAACTAGAAGCATAGAATTTATTTCTGTATAAAACTATCACACGTCCATACGCACAAGTACAAAAAAAGAGAAAGAGAGAACAAATACAACTTAAAGTTGTTTGCATTGGCCTCAGGATTGAAGAAAATACTCTTTGGTACTTCTGTATGTGTTTCAGGGATTCGTAAAACATTTTTGTAACAGATATTTTGGTCTCAAAAGGTTGGTCTTTCAGTTTGCTATGTTCCCTGTAACAATTACATTAATGTTTATGGAGTGTTCAGTGGTTTAAATTAAAGACTTAAGTAACTTTAAAAAAAGAAAAATAGAGGTCTGTTGGAGTTTAAGACAAGACAGAAAGTGCAAAAGAAACATGGAGTTAAAAATCAATCCTAAATAAATAACTAAAATAAATCGTTTGATTGGATCTCTGCATATTCACAGTGCTTACAGTCACAGCATGTGCTGCCCAGAAACCTCACAACATTTCAATATTTGGGTAGAAGGGCACAACAATAGAAAAACTGCACAGACTGATGCATAGTCATTCACTCCTTGTACAGACACACATCCCATACTGACCAAAACTGACACCCTGACACTAAACAGGAAATAAAAGAAGAAAGGAAGTTATCATTCCATCTCGGACATTGCACAGGGCCGTCTGAATTCTTGACCTCGTTCATGTATCCATTTGTTTGATACTGGAGGAAAAAAAAAAAAAAAAGTAGAAAGAGAGAAAACAAGTGAGAAAAGTTTGTTACAGATGTGGTTGGCCAAACGTTTACATTTCCAAACTCGCTTATTATTAAGAGAATAATACATAAATGTCATATTTACTACAGACTCACCCCATTTATTGCCTACTAATACTGGACAGGCAGCATGTCTTGTGCTATAGTCTCCTTCTCCACTGGCAAAAAGGTTATACCAGAATACTGCAGTACCCTGAAAAATAACAACCAAAGAGAGTGAATAGTAAATGACGTTTTTCATTTTTAATCAATGTTTTCAACTCGTTTACAGATTATGAAACATGATCATTATTGTGCATACCTGTCAATATCGTCAGAGTCAAAAGTAACATTTTTATATTATATTATTTTTATATCTAAATTTTAACAATATTATCAAACAATTATATTACTTAGTAAATACATATATCTTAGTGTAGCGATATCTTTAGAGTTTTAGAATTCATTATCTTCTTGTCGATCCACCAGTTCACATTTACAACTGTGTGTTTTCTGCATAAAAATAAGGGTTGTTTTTGGCTTCGGTTTTGGCTTTGGTCTAAACAAAAAGCATAAGGGCTTATTGAAAAATGCAAATTCATTCTCTGCCAGCAGGTGGCGCTTTTCGACAGGAATATAGCCGTTTCCCTGGTAACCGCAGTAAACAAAGCAGCTTTGAAAATTGCAGCGCTCATTTTTAATCAATTAAATAGCCTTTTGAAGTGTAAGCTATTTCTCATTTTACATGTAAATATACATTTACATGTATATTTAGTTTTTTTTTCACTGGAGCACCACCTGAGTCTTCTCCTCCCATTTCTACCAGTGATCATTGTTTCCTTCCCGCGGTACTACCTGCGCACATATCAATAGCAACACTGGGCTGTAGGTTGCCAAGTTGAGGGGACAAATGGGTTGAAATTTGTATGTGCTGACTGTGTGAGAAAGATGCGTTTCATACAAGATCTGGCAACTGGACAACCTTGAAATTTGTTGTCGTGATTATTCATATAATGAGGTTTGGCCCTCATTATATGAATTACGGAAGTTTTGCCGGAAGCGAATGTAGCATATAAAACATAAAATACGCCCAGTGGGATTTTTTTTTTTAAGAAAGATTAAAAATACGGGAGAAATACAGGAAAATATTTTAAACGGGATGATTGCGGGATAGAATGGTAAAATACGGGAGAATCCCGGGAAAAACGGGAGGGTTGACAGGTAGGCTATGTGTTAGTGGTGTTTTCACCTTTTTAGGCCACACTGCTGCTCCAACATCTGGGAAGACTGTAGCGCCGCCTGCTGACACGTCACTCATCTGCAACACATCAAAAGTAATGATAGTACAGTGTATGTATAATGCTGTATTACTTTTACATTTTATTGCAGGCATTTTAACAAACATATTTAGTTGAAATCAGACACGTGATAAATCATGCTGAAGACCATAAAATGGTGAAAGTAATGATTGACAGTGTGTTCTATAGTGTGTGTGTGTGCATGTGAAGACAAGTTACTCACATAAAAGAGCCAAGTGGCAATTCTGTTTCCTGTTCCCAGTTCTTTAAAGGCATCTGGTTCATCTTTCTGTATGAATTTTTAAAAAAGCAGTGTGAAAAAATTAGATATACAGTGGGGCAAGTTCTCCCACTTAAAAAGATGAGAGAGGCCTGTAATTTTCATCATAGGTATACCTCAACTATGAGAAAAAATGAGAAAAAAAAATCCAGAAAATCACATTTGTAGGATTTTTAAAGAATTAATTGTTAAATTCCTCTGTAAAATAAGTATTTGTTCACCTACAAACAAGCAAGATTTCTGCTCTCACAGACCTGTAACTTCTTCTTTAAGAGGCTCCTCTGTCCTCCATTCGTTACCTGTATTAATGGCATCAGTTTGAACTCGTTATCAGTATAAAAGACACCTGTCCACACCTCAAACAGTCACACTCCATACTCCACCATGGCCAAGACCAAAGAGTTGTCAAAGGACACCAGAAACAAAATTTTAGACCTGCACCAGGCTGGGAAGACTGGATCTGCAATAGGTAAGCAGCTTGGTGAAAATCAACTGAGGGAGCAATTATTAGAAAATGGAAGAAATACAAGACCACTGATAATCTCCCTCGATCTGGGGCTCCACTCAAGATCTCACCCCGTGGGGTCAAAATGATCACAAGAACTGTGAGCAAAAATCCCAGAACCACACGGGGGACCTAGTGAATGACCTGCAGAGAGCTGGGACCAAAGTAACAAAGGCTACCATCATTAACACACTGCGCCGCCAGGGACTCAAATCATGCAGTGCCAGACGTGTCTCCCTGCTTAAGCCAGTACATGTTCAGGCCCGTCTGAAGTTTGCTAGAGATCATTTGGATTATCCAGAAGAGGATTGGGAGAATGTCTATGGTCAGATGAAACCAAAAAAATTTTTGTAACAACTCACTTGTCGTTTTTGACTAGCGAAAGAATCTGAGTTGCCAGCCAAGAAACACATACCTACTGTGAAGCATGGGGGTGGAAACATCATTCTTTGGGGCTGTTTTTCTGCAAAGGGCCCAGGACGACTGATCCGTGTAAACGAAAATATGAATGGGGCCATGTATTGTGAGATTTTGTGTGAAAACCTCCTTCCATCAGCAAGGTCATTGAAGATGAAACGTGGCTGGGTCATGACAATGATCCCAAACACACCGCACGGGCAACGAAGGAGTGGCTTCGTAAGAAGCATTTCAAGGTCCTGGAGTGGCCTATCCAGTCTCCAGATCTCAACCCCATAGAAACTCTTTGGAGGGAGTTGAAAATCCATGATGCCCAGCGACAGCCCCAAAACATTAATGCTCTAGAGGAGATCTGCATGGAGGAATGGGCCAAATACCAGCAACAGTGTGTGAAAACCTTGTGAAGACTTACAGAAAACGTTTTGACCTCTGTCATTGCCAACAAAGGCTGTATAACAAAGTATTGAGATGACATTTTGTTATTGACCAAATACTTATTTTACAGAGGAATTTTCCAATTAATTCTTTAAAAATCCTACATGTGATTTTCTGGCTTTTTTTTCTCATTTTGTCTCTCATAGTTGAAGTATACATATGATGAAAATTACAGGCCTCTCTCATCTTTTTAAGTGGGAGAACTTGCACAATTGGTGGCTGACTAAATACTTTTTTTCCCCCACTGTATGCTTACACTACCGTTCAAAAGTTTGGAGTCTGAAATATTTTAAAATATTTTTGAAAAAAGGCTCTTATGCTCATGAAGGATGCATTTATTCAATCAAAAATACAGCAAAAACTGTAATATTGTGAAAGATTATTACAATTTAAAATATCTATTTTCCGATTACTATTTTAAAATGTAATTTATTCCTGTTATCAAAGCTGAATTTTCAGCGTCATTACTTCAGTCTTCATTGTGACATGATCCTTCAGAAATCATTCTAATATGCTGATTTGGTGCTCAAAAAGCACTTCTTATGATTATCAGTGTTAAAAACAGTTCTGTGGAAATAGTGATACATTTCAGGATACTCTGATGTAAAGACAGTTAAAAAAACAGCTTGTTTATAATTCCAATCTTTCATACCATTAGACACCAATTTGATGCTTCCTTGCTGAATAAAAGTATTATTTTCGTAAAAAAAAAAAAACTTACTGACCAAACGTTTGAACGGTAAAGTATATAAACAATATAATAATGCTATGTTGATTTAAAGTGCTGTGTTTTTTTTATCTGTGAAAGGACAGGAACTCACTCTTCCAAAGTCAAAATGAGGCTCGTACTGACCACCAACTCCATAATTTGCAACCTTAGATGAAAAACATTGATTATGACAACCTTTTCAACAAAGCAATATTACAATGGCTGGATTCTTGTTACATGAATGTGCCACCAGACTAAAAGCATCTTATTGGATGATCATGTGAAAGCCCCTCTTACCTGCAGCTCTTCTGCGGTGTCCATTTCCAGGCCTGTTACATCCTCGATACGTTGGTTAATCTTTTCAATTGTAGAATGCTCATATTCATACAGCCAAGCACTAGAATGAGGAAAAGTGAGTGGAAGTTGAAAAAAAGTCAAATATATACAAAAGCAATTAATATGCCATTATATATAATAAACAGAACACATGCCACAACATGACCATGAATGATTTTCAGATGTTTTCACATCATGTTTGTGGTGAAAAGATTTCTAACGTGCTATAAAATGGATTAATTTATTTGATTTAGTTATGAATGTGAAAATGTCTGATTGTGAAAATGGACAGACAAGTGAAACCGTGAAGAGTGGAAAAAGGGATTAAAAACAGAAGACAGCAGTGAGCAAAATGAGTTCACTCTCTCTTCACACTGAATATCAGAGTAAAAGGAAATTAGCAACATTAAACTCATTGAGGATTATGAATGAGTGTGATTGTGTGTGTGTGTGTGTGTGAGAGAGGAGAGGGGAGAGAGAGAGATAGAGAGCGGTAGCGAGAGAGAGAGAAGGACTTGGAGGAGAGGCGAGAGAGGAGCAGAGAGAGAGAGGCCCATCAGCTTACTGCAAATAAATAAAACATTCACTATTACACCATGTCTGTCCCCAAAAATGACACCTGCACCACTGATTAACTTAATTAAGTAATTACATTTCATACACCACGAGGGTCAAATGTTCGGGGGTGAGTGAGATTTTTGTTCTTAAGTTTTAAAACAGTCATATTGTGAAATATTATTCCAATTTAAAATGCGTTTTTATTTAATATATTTTATAATGTAATTATTCCTGTGATGCAAGTTAATTAACTCTAGAATCCCCAGTGTCACATGATCGATCAGAAATCATTATAATATGCGGATATGGTGATCAATAATTTATTTGAAACAGAAAATCTTGGTGAACCATTATAAATGTATCTACTGTCACTTTTGATTCATTTAATGTGTCCTTGATGAATAAACATACTCATTTTATTTTTTTTCAAAAGACTCTTACTAACCCAAACTTTTGAACGGTAGTGTATATATCATTTATTTTAATATACGCATTCCCTCTACAGAGCGTTAGTGGTCTTAAACTCACAATCCGACACATTCATAGCTTTTGAATCCTCGAGTATTCCAGCGACTCCACCCAGTCTGCCCATGCTGAGACGTGTGTTCTCAAACACTCATAATAACTAGGATACGTTAAACCACTCTGGTGTGGGTGGAAATGTGAGTGAGACAACAGAACTATGTATAGCTCTATTAAAAAAGATATTTAAGTCCACAGACTCAAATGGCTTGTCATGTGGAAACTCAAGGCACTGTTCTGTACGCGTGCGTGCACAATTATTTATTTAACAATTCTCAAATATTTCAGATAGTCAAAATATTAAGGGCACTATAGTAGAAGAGAGACTCCAACAACTGTTGCCTGTGAAACTTTCTACGGCTAATTTATAGCCAAGTAAAGGTTGGATTTTTGGGCTTAATCCAGTATCAGAACACGCTGTGAATCTACATTTCAAAGGGGGCTCTCTAGAGATGATGATGATTTTGGATAGGATGGTTTGACCTTTTGATCCCTTACCTCTTGGAGACTCTGTAATGGGCAGTGGTCAGTTTTCCCGTAATGGGATCGTGCACAGTGGCTCGCTTTAGCTATTCACCATTACACAAAGCAAAGAGGAGAGAGAGAGAGCAAAGGTTGGAAGACGAGCAAGAACATACAAAAACATGGACAAAGGAAGTGCAAATTAAAAAAGGAAGACAAGAGAAAAGCAGAGAGAAAGAGAAAGGGAGAGAGGTCACTTTAGTGTCATTTTCTGAACTGAAGCCATGTAAAGAACAGGGACAGAACTGTACACCAGCAGCGATTAGGGCTGCACGATTATGACAAAAATCATAATTGTCGATTATTCCCTTGAAATTGTAATTGCGATTATTACGATTATCACAATTTACATTGAATGATGTTTATACCATTGTTTGATGCAACTGCATGCTGTGTTTTTATATGAAAATAAACAAGCTGAAAACACAAACTGAAAAAAATGAGTGCATTTCTATAGTATTAATCCTCAAATGTCAACTATACATCGGATTGGTTTCTTCTTTAAATTATAAAAAAAGAACAAATATGAATGGTATTATAATGTTATACTAAAACTAAAATTAAAGCAATGGGGAAAAACCCTTAAGATAACATGTAGAAAGAAAAAAATAAAAGTATCTTAAGCACGCAGAATAACATAAGTGGACTTTGAACATTTAATTGCCGCTTTGAACGATTACGTAATTGTGGCATCCATAATTGCAATCGCGAGTAGAAATGCGATTAATTGTATAGCGCTAGCAACGACGCAAAAGTTTCAATAATTTTGACCCCTCCAGTCCAAGCCCTCCTCACAGACAACATGATGACTACTGCAAGAAAAAGTAACAAAGCAGAGCATTTCTTACTCTTTCTTTCTTTTATCCAGCACCATGTGACAAAAGACAGCAGAGCAGGGTGGACAACTCCTCAGCATGAACGCAATATCTAGTGTGTGTTAGTTAAAGTCTCAGCTAGCTCCTGTCAACACGATAAGAAATTTTAGATTCTAGATTTCAGTATGCTATTAAAAAAACTTTTTTTTTTAAAGAAAATAATAAAATATCAATTGTAATTATTTATAATTTAAACATATTATTTTAGTTATCTAATGCAAATTTAAATAGCAATTAATTGAACAATTGTGATTTCGGATTACTATGTTTTGTCAGTTTTTTGTAAGCAAGGTCTCAGATTCTACGGGTCGGATAGGGCACGAGGGTTCGTTTTGTTGCCGGTGTTCTAGACTCGCACACTGATTGCCTTACCTCTTACTGATCCTGTACGGGGCGGTCTCAAGCACGCCCGTGATGGGTGATATAGCTTGCCTACGGAGCTGAGGAGCCAGATAAGAATTACACACAGGCTCCTGCACACCACTCCCAACCCTCAGTCATATTTACAAAAAACCTAAACCCTAAAACGGATTTTACGCTGTTGTTGCTCACATATATAAGACACTGTTTGGAAAATTTATAATCAAACATGTATAATAAAATATATATTTGTAATTTATTGAAAATGTCATTATTTGTTTACATTTTTCTATAAAAAAAAAACACACTCTGCAAACCACAGCATAACTTCAGAAAGCACCACTCACTCTGGGTTTTGCCAACTCCTTCACTGTCTTGATCTCACTGTCAGAGATGATGTCATGATAACGGACAATACGTGGGCGGTCCCATTCATCTTCCTGCTTTACCGGAGCCAAAAGCAACCACGGGTTACGGTTGTTGTCAAAGTAACGGCAAAACAGTCGGCTCTGTCTGCGGGGTGTCTGCAAATAAAGCAAGCAAAAGAATGAGAGAAAAATTTAAAATGTGTAAAAAAAATAAAATAAAATAAAATAGCATAAATGTTTAAAATCTTCTGCTCACCAGTTTGACTCCCTCTCCTCGGCACAGCATTTCATATTTCTTCCTCTCTGGCAGAGGGTCTTTGGACCGTTTCCTCTGAGCATCACGTTTGTCCAGCACTTTCTTTTCTCTTTTTTTATCTTCCTGTTCCTTCTTCTCGGCCTCTGCCTTTCTCTGCTTCTCCAGCTGGAACTCAAAGTACTTTAGGTTCCCATTGGCCCTCTGGTGATTCGGGTCTGAGATTCACACACACAAACAAGTTAGGAAAAACATATTTTAGTGCCATCAGTCATCATTTCCATGTCATGTATGTTCAATGTTTCTACCGTTGTCCTTACTAACCCATATATGTAATTCCAATCATTCACTCATTCTAATTAAAGTTCTAATTAAAGTTACAGTCATCAACACCCCACGCAAGGTTATTTTCTATATAGGTAAAGGCACAGGTCCTATCTACTCAAAATAAACAAAAAATCTAAAAGATATATACAAAAATTCTGTCTGTTCCCTAAAAGCCAATAATAATTAAACTAAACAAAAAATAAGCATTAAAAAATAAAACTCATTTTAATTTAGTTTAAAATGCTACATTTGAAATACAATAGACATCACAGCATTACAATAATGTATAATATGAATTCATATTCATTGAATGATTATCTCCATTTTAGATTTCTGAAGACCACAATTATGCCAGTGCAGTCTGTTAAACAGAAAATCATTAATTAAATAAATATGAAATAAAGAACTAAAATTAAATATCAAATAAAACTCTTAAAGGGCAACTTAAAACTAAAAAATTAAAATAAGATTAAAATAATTTTAATACATTTTATGAAGTATATAAATAATATTAAATGAACAAATGTAATTAAATGATTAGTTAGATTTTTTTTACCCAGTTTCAGCATCCTCTTGGTGAGCTCCAGGGCTCGCTCTAGTTCCCCCTGCTGGTAGATGGCATAATTCAGGTAGTCCATGACGGTGACCTTTTCTATGGTGGATTCCTCGCCTTCATCCAGCTGTGTGAGGGCCTGAGCCATCCAGAGCTCTGTGTGATAGTAATCTGCCTCAGAGTAAGCAATCTTCCCCAGCTCAAAGCAGTCGGCCACTGTCATCCGGCTCTTGTGCACAACACCTGAGGTCACACCAGTAAAAAGACACAAAAACAAATAGTCTCAATAATTAAATGTCATATATTGACCTGCGTTGTTCTAGGTATCATGAAACTAATATGATTATGCAGCGTTATTTTTTAAGGGTCATATGATGGATGTTTTTGTTCACGTTTTCCTTTCTTTTGGAGTATTACAAGCTATTGGTGCCGAAAGAAGACCGTAAGTTGCAAAGACTGAAGTTCCTCAAATCCCAAAGCGATCTATTTATAAAACGTTAAGAGTCTAACCACACCTACCTAAAAAGCTCGTCAAACCACGCCCCCAACATGTTCTACATCACGATGTGGGAAGATTTGCATAACGCGCCCAAATGTTCACGCAAAGAAAGAGAAGGCGTAATTTTATTCTCACTGTAGTATTGTTGTGGCCGCCACCATGTCGTGATGAAGCAGCTGTGTGTTTCGTTGCGAAAGCGAAACTGCTTTGGCCTTCCAAAAGAGGACACGACTAGAAATCAGTGGTTAAGTTGTATTTACAAAACTTTTCCAGAACAGTTAAACCCAAATATCCAGAAGTGTGCAGCACATTTTATGGAAGGCGCTTCCTGATCCTGGTAGAGTAGACTACAATGCGGTGTTCTGACTCACAAGACTGCAAGTACGTTTTTCTATATTGAAAGAATTGCCACTGATGACAAACACGAGCCTTGTTGAAGCAGTGTAGAGTAGGCGTTGTAGTTTGAATTCTTCGATCACAACTGCAGACATGGTTTTATGTTTTTCGCAGCGCGATACGCAACATGTAAAAAGACAGTATAAATCATTATAATTCGTAATTATGTCCCCACTGGATGCAAAAGGTTCCGGTATGGGTTAATGTTCTGTCTAGTCGTCGCCGGGACACCGGCATCACAGTATGGTGAGGGGCGTAAAATTTCCGTCACACACTTGAGGTAATCGGCCAATCACAGCACACCTCGCTTTCTCAGACCGATGAGCTTTGTAAAAATCGCCATGTTTCAGAAAGGCGGGGCATTGAGGAGAAAAAATTATGTACAGTATGTGGAAAATAATTTTAAAGTTTTTTTAACCTTAAACCGCATAAAAACACATTTCATTACACCAAATACACAAAATAACGTTCTTTTTAGCAAAATCATATGACCCCTTTAAGATATCTATTTTTCTGCTGTCCCATAGGACAACCATTATACTACAACAAGGGTTAGTTTCATAAATAACCAACTATGCAGACATATTCGAAACACACATTACATCCAGATCATAACTGGTCCTTTCATTTTTTCTTTTTTGAAATGGCACTAGTTTTATCACCATCTTATGGAAATGACAAAGAATCTTCAAAGAAATATATATGCAACGTATCACAGACACAGCATGATGCTTCTCATAGGGTTCACGCAGACCGTGGTAACGCAGTGTACTTGATGAAGATAGGCCAATAGGAAATGCAAATTTTATACACACAGACATGTACAATTGCTCACCAGGCAAGTCTCCATTAGAGATGGTGTTGGCAGACAGCTGGTATGTGTCCTGTAATCTAAGCAAAGCTTTGGCTGCTCCGGTCTGGTCCTCTTCTGTTGGGAAAAACTGTCTCTGCATGGTTAGATTAGAGATAAACCCTACAAAAGAGAACAAACAGAGAAGAGAGGCTTGACATTGAGGATTACAAGATTACAGAAGATTAAGAGGTTTATAACACATACAGACAAATTTAAGCAAATAATGCAATTACTATTAGCAGTGGCCTGTATGAATATCGTACAGTACCATTAGGTGTGGTGTCAATACGATTTTTTTTTTTTTTTTTAAAGAATTTAATACTTTTATTTAGCAAGGACATTAAATTGATCAAAAGTGGCATTAAAGACATTTATAAATGTTATAAAACATTTAAATTTCAAATAAATGAATCTTAATTAAATCTTAATTAAAAACTAATAATAGTTTCCACGAAAATATTAAGCAGCACAAATGTTTCAACATAATATTGTTTATTAAAGCTCTGAATCAGTATATTAAACATTAAATCATCAATCATTATCAAAATCTACATGTACTTACAATACGCACTGTAATTTGATAATCTATTGTCGCTTATTTTGATTTCGGACATTGTCCTTTCTTCTAGTATGGGGAGGTTTCTTTGGAATAATACGAACCCCTTTCCGGGTACTTCTTGCACAAACATTAAACCACCAAAATGTACAACCACAAACATTTAAGGGTAGTGAATATCATAAAAACATTGTTATTCTGCAAAAATTCAACCCGAAATATTAGAGGAATTGTAATATGTAACAGAAAGAAATTCCTAGTCCAGGTAGGAAGGGACAACTGACTGGATACAAAACAAATGAAACGGTCATTCTTTAGCAAATGAACAATAAGTCAAACACCAATACATGAATAGCTTCACATTATGTAACACTTGTGACAGTAAGAAATCAGTAGCTATATATAATGTTATATATATAAATAAATATCTTTTTAAAGAGATTTTAAAGAGCCCATCACTAATTACTATGTCAGACTTTGAATGTCACTAACCGTTGGTGGTGTCTTTCAGCACCAGGTTCTCCAGATCACCCCACTCACTGTTGAGTCTTTTCACCAGCTTGAAGGCATTGACCGGGTGCCCCAGGAATCCCTCAGGGTCCTGCGTGGCTGTGTTTGTCAGTGAGTCCAGTTTGTCTGCCCATCTGATGCAGGAAACGAAGCACAATATTCACCAGCTGTTTAGTTATTTGTGAATCTCAACTCCCCAAGCAGGCAGACATGTTAAACATGTGTGTTTACTCACTCTTTGACCTGCTCTAGTCTGTTCTCCTCCTGTCTGATGTATTCTTTCAGTGATGTCACCAGGTCCTTCTCTGTGTACAGTAGGTCTGTCATCTGACCTACAAGTCAAAAAGTGAAACTTCACAAATCTGAAACTCCTCAGACTTCCTCTAATCTACTAAACAAAGGTTGTCAGAAGACTAAATACTGTACAAAGCTTCAATGACAAATTTAACCCTGTCAGATGTTAACAAATTTTTTCTGAAATTTGCTTGATATATATATCTTTAAAAAAAACAATAGCTGCTACTTTTGAATGACCCTTGAGTCACAAGCACTTCCTGCAAGTTTCATATGTTGGGCAGGATGTATAGCCTAAGGAATGGATACAGAAAAAAAACAATGGAAGATCAACTCACCTATAGAAGTGAAGAAGTCATTGTGGGCATACAGAGAATGGAAGAGGAAACTCAACAGGAACAAACACAAACCCATCCTGAAAGAAACAGAGACGGTCATACATCTAACACAATGCAATGCACAAGATCTTCCTGATGATGTCGTAAGAATTAATTTTTTCTGCCTTTTGAGGCGTTAACACAATCAGGTACTACAGCCAACTCTCAGAGCAAGGAAAATGCATTACTAAAACAACTAACACACTGAAAATACATTGAAAAATGTGGTTTTGGTTGCAATAACCCATTTGGATACACATGGCCACAGAGTGGTCACTGCTGGATCAGAATTTTGGCACAAAGGTGGAATCCAGAGGGCAAACAAAGAGGGCAAACATCCTGACAAATTTACTGACGCACACTGAGAGATCCACACAAAGCTGTTACACACACATTCATAATCATCCCTTGTATTATTAGTTACAACTGTTGCATCTTAAATGCATATCGAAGTTTAATATTTTGCAGATGTGACATGGTACGCAAAAAGCATCTGACACATGAGATATGCAAAAGTAATGCCCTTAAGGGCCAAAAATCAAAAACTCACAGGACCTGCTCTGCTGTGCTTGCTCATGTGCTCCGCAGGAGGAACCCGTCTGAATGAGCAGGCATCTTGTATGAACTACTCTTAATGCCACATGTCAGAATAAGATGAACGGTATAAGGTCATCATGAAGGATACAATGTAACACGTGAACTTGCATAAAGATCTACTTAAAAATCTTAAATAACTAAAGATTTTCAAAGTTAACATCTAGCAGAGAACATCGTCAGCTTTTTATCCTCAAAGACTCAAGGGAAATAAAGACGCAAAATCTCCCTTCGACACCTGCATAAACCTAAAGTAATAATAATATATATAGATAGATAGATAGATAGATCTTAAACCTAATCTAAAGAAAAAACTTGATTTTAAATTCTGTATTGCCGTTAGCTAGCCACTTTTCTGATTTCAAAATTCAATTCATTTCTTAAGGATACTGTTGATAATAAATTCTTTAGTTTTTCCAGTGTCCCTTAATATCACCATCCTGTTCATCTTTTGTAATATTCTTTTAACGAAAAGCCAGGTTGAAATGACAATCGCAAATGTCATCAGTGCATTTAATAAACTGTCATGATATCAAAACAATATCAAAATGAGTTGACACTGTCAGTCCTCAAGCAATGGCTAACTTTAGTTTTTCATTCCCATCCTTTTAGGCACCCTGTTACAGTTTTGCACATGCTTGTCTAGCATGTCTTCTTATAGAAATATTTACTTAGATTACAGCACTAGTAAATTAATTTCTTACAAAATACATACAGTAATTCAAAAGGTCCTGCATAATTACTGGAAAGACACTAGTGGAGTGCGTGAGCTCGTGAGGGTCCATCATGGATGCCGCCCGCAGTTCATTGGGTGCAGAGCCACAGAACTGCCACGTCTTCGCCCCGCCCCCTCCAAAACTCGAGATGAGTTATAACCGGACTGCAAACTCTTCTATAAGTTCACAGATGCCAAAGGAAAAGATATGACAATCTTTGCAGCAGGACAAATGAAACTCCATCGCTTTTATTAAACACGGAACACTCTACTCACTGCATCAGTCAATCGGTGAAACACGCGCAGAGAAACAGTGTAACAACATTTTTGCAACATTAGGCTATTTCTCAAAATATAATGCTGCAAATAATGTAAAGTTCGTTTGCCTTATCCAAATTCGCTTTAGACCACATACATATTCTTCATAACAACTTGAAAAGTTTATCATAGGCTATATGAAAAATTAGATCCTAAGTCTGGCATCTCGCTTAATGAGCTTGAAACTACTTTTTTCCTAATGACTGACTCATTGAACACTCAGATTTATCACTGTGACTATATTATTGTGTACAGTAAAGAATGAGTGCAAGATAAACTCGTGCACGTGCACCACATTTTCTCAACTCTTTCAGGTTTCAGAGTTTTTAATATCAAAGGAAGGAATTATTTTTTGTATTGTTGGTATGATGTATCACATTACATTTGCTCTACCGATAAAAAGGTCATTGCAATAATAAATATTTAAAAAACGAACCAAAATTAAACAAACTAAACTTCCTGAGAGAGGTTGTAAAGTAAATATCCTCGTACCTTTCAGGCAGTCACTGCGCAGAGAATCAGTGAATCGATCCAGATGTCGCTCTAGTGCCGCTAATGAGGAGCTCAGCATGGATGGAGAACTCTTCTGTGTTTACGATGCTTCTGGTGTGAAGCTGGGCTTTATCAGAGAGGTTGCACCGCTCTTCTCCTCGCAATCTGGCGGCGGGGGGTTCCGCTGCGCTACGTGCAGAGTGTCACACACTCTCCCAAACTCATGGAACCAGGTGGAATTTCGAACTGCGCATGCGCACAGTACAGTTCCTACATCTCATTCCATTGGGCTCATCCTTATGTGTGGTACTTGATACATCATACAGCTGTGTGTGAATTTGTTCTACAGTGTTTGCATACATATTTAGCAGTTTATACTCACACTGTATCTAATAAAAACATCCAGCATATTGTTTTTTTTTTTGTATAATCCATCAGGCATCCTTCATTAAAGAAAAAGTTCACCCAAAAACAATATTATGGATAGAGAACTCAGCTTGTGGATTAGTTACATTACTTGTGAATTGTGTTTTTATTTCTCATTCTGACAGCACCTATTCACTGCAGAGGATCCATTGGTGATGGCAAGTTATGTAATGCTACATTTCTCGAAATCTGTTCTGATCAAGAAACAAACACTATGTTGGCCTAAAGGTGAGTACATTTTCAGAAAATTGCCATTTTTGGGTAAACTGTTAAACCATGCCTTAATGTGTCAATCAATGTTGAATTGAATGTTATCTTGTGTATTTTGTAGCTGTTGCATAATGAATATGCACTGAAAAGAGAAGTCTCTGTTGTTGTTGTTGTTTTCTTCCTGATGGATTTTTTTTTCTGTGCAAAAAAGAAGTGGAAGTTTCTTTCTCTCTTTCTTTTCTAACACTCTGCACTCTAACACTCAAAATTCTCTGTTGATTCCTCTCATTTTGATTTATAACTATATATTATAAGTCATACTTTATAATATATAGTTATAAATCTAAATCAGACCTTAAATGAACCTTATATATAAGTTACTCCTGCTGGTTTCAATTCTGACTGCAACCTTTACTTCCCAAATTAACACTGAGCTGTAAAAGAGGCAAACGTTTGTCACATAGCCTGAAGAATGTTTGTATGTTTGTGAAACCATAGCACAATAGAGACACAGTGGCACGCATTTGTGTTATAAAGACAGTTTATTGCACTCTGTGCATTACTGATGTAAAAATATTGAGCATTTCAAAATAATTTAAAGAAAATATGCTCATTTACAAAATAAAAATAAACATTTTTTAGCATGTTTTAACATGTTTTAGCACATGAGAGTTGTCTTCAATGTTTTTTTATTAGTATTTTTTTTTTTAATCAATTATGATTTCTTGTAATACTCCTGTCATTGCAACACTAGCCAAACATCTGACTCTACTACTAAAATGAATTTGGCACATTCCTGTAAGACCAAACTTTTTCTTCTTCCCAGTCCTCAGTGTAAATCATTAAGGGCAGAAAAAGGTCAAACACTTCAGTCTGCAGCTGTGTATGTTCTGTGCTGTTTGTATTTTTACTTTATTGCCTTTTTTGGTCAATAGATCTCTCTCCTATATTGGAAGAATCTCAAAAACAAAACATTTATATTATTACAAACTAAACCTAAACTAGACACAAATACATTTTTTCACCTTTAATCCCTCAGGCCACCGCACATCCTAAAAGAAAAATAAAACGCAAAGATAAAAAATTTTTTTTTTTTTAAATGTTGTAATTACCATTGACTGTTTTGTACCTGCTTAAACAGTAAAATCACATCAAAAACAATGACTTTTCAGATTTTTCCCCCCTTCATCCTACCTGAATGTTCATCTTGCTAGTTTTGAGCACATATGAAATATTAGAATGATATTTGTCTTTCTTTGGCTTATGATGTATTAAATGTATTCTCTAATATTTCCTAATACATTCTATTATTCTTTTTTTGTGGATAAGGCCATCCACAAACTTCCATTTGTGTTAGATTAATGGATGTTTGTGTTTAAGTCATCATATGACAAACAAAGTTTTTCTTCAGTCTGTCAAATTCTTATTATTAACCAAGATCAACACAACCAACTCTATAAGTCTGTGAAGAAGATTCCTTCATTTCATGTCACTGTATTTTTCTTCAGTATTTCTCAGAGACGGATGTCATCCAGTGAGGTGAGCCGTTGACCAAACAGCAGTTCCTCGTAGTCAGAGAGCTGCCGAAGAAACCCAGCATTCGGGGCAGCGCAAGCTCGTCTTTCCTTCAGCCAACGAAAAGCATGTAGCAAAGACCAACGGCGATGCTCCATCAGGAATCCCAATGTCAGCACCGAGCTACGACTCCGTCCAAGGCTGCAGTGCACCAACACCCGGCCGCCTGGTGCACCCGGTGCCCCCCGCAAAGCCTCAGCAATGAACCGAGAAGCTTCTGGAAGGGCCTGCCGAAGATCCTGCTGTGCGTCATCACTAAGCCGTAGCCGAAGATAACGTAAAACACTCGGGAAGGCATCTGAGATTTCAGCTGTGGCATTGACCACATGTGTGATGTGGAGGTTTTTGATGATACGGTAGTCATGTGCCTGCGAGGCAGAGCCCTGGTATAGCGCCCCCTCCAGGATTTCAGAGGGATAGATGGTGAGGGAGCGACGCTCTGACTCCAGTAGGACCATGCGAGGGGTGCACAAAAAGGGATAGAGAGAGTGAAAAGCAGAATAGCCCCCCTGGAGGATTACAGGGTCCATTCCCAAAGCACTCAGCTGGAAGAAACAGTGCTGGAGAGTAGGAGAGTCAGCGCGTGCCTCCTGACTGCCAACTAGAGCACAAAGCCTCATATACAGTACATCCATAGTTATACATTATTATTTTTATATATTTATCATAATATTTGTACTTTATTGTATTTTATTATATTATTTTATATTATACATTATTTTAATATATTATTGTTGCATTTGTTTTACACAAAGTTTTATTATATCTTTTAAAGTCTATAAAACTGCCCAATTAACATAATATGTAGTTAAATAATCCATTTTATTAATCCTAAGGTTTGTGTAATATTTATCTTAAAACACAGTATTTATTTATAAATCTAATTGATCATCTTTAAACATAACCATAACTTGCTGTTTACAAATTATTAGTATTATGCTCACAAAGTTACTTTATAGTAGTAAAATGTCTATCATGTGCACTATCAAACAAGTGTTCCTTAAACTTGTCAGTTATCAACAAATATAATTGTATTTTATAATACTTTTTATATTACTGTTTTAAGGTAGAATGGTCACATAACGTAAATAACACTTTAAACAGAATAGATTAGATACTAAAATAAAAACATTTCAATAAAATGTGAGGTTATGTTATAACTTTAAGTATAATTTATAGTTAATAATTAAGTTATTATTTGAATATACTTTATAACCTTAAAAATACAGTAACTTTTTATATTGACCCTGACTCACAAAACCATTCATAAGTAGCCAGGATTTTGTACGATATCCAGCCAAAAACACATTGTAGGGGTCAAAATTATCGATTTTTCTTTTATGCAAAAATCATTAAGACAATAAGTATCATGTTCCATGAAGATATTTAGTAAAATTCCTACCGTAAATATATCAAAACTTATTTTTTGATTAGTAATATGCATTGCTAACTTCATTTGGACAACTTTAAAGATGATTTTATCAATATTTCGATTTTTTTGCAACCTTAGATTCCTGATTTTCAAATAGTTGTAGCTCGGCCAAATATTGCCCTATCCTAACAAAAACCATACATCAATGGAACAGCGATTTATATATTTGGCTTTCAGATGATTTATATCTCACTTTAAAAAAAAATTGACCCCTGTTATTACTGGTTTGTGGTCCAAGGTCCCACATATTATTAGCAAACTATTTGGCATTTATTCAACATATATAAGTAATTTCATTAATAATACAATTTATTTAATTTATAATGTATAACATCATTTATAAAATGTATGATGTTAGCTATTATTATTAATTAATCATTTTAATAAGTTTTTTTATTTACATTATGAGAATGTTATACCTGGACTTTGGCCTTCTTCAGCGTATAGCAGTATTATAGAAAACTCCTGCAGCTGAACACAGCTTATCAAACAGCCCAGTTCTGGATGCATCACCGTCACACTGGCACGGGCTGTGACCAGGTGACTCTGCTTATATCTGCACATGTATACACACACACAAGTTAGTTACCATTAAACTTATAAGTCAGAACCATTCATGATCCTTTCACTGAATATACATATGTATTTATTTATGTGTATCACTGTTACCTCTCTGCAGAGCGGCAGTCCAGTATCAGCATATAATAGGGATCATGCAGTGAAGGTTGGCCCGCTTCAGCATTCAGGAGGTTGTATACCTGCTGTGGGGTCACATAACCTCTTTCTATATTTGCTTTTTCTGGAAGTGCAGGAATCAGAAGCTCTTTCACACAAAAACACAAGGAAACACACACACACAAAGTTATTTTAACATTTATCACAGACAGTTTCTACAGCAAATCTACGTTATTTTAAAAACGTAGGCATTTTTTTTATTTTTAGAAATTTATTTTTATTTATGATATATTATATGAGCCCATGTTTGATATTTCAACCAGTCTTTTATTAAAAAATGTATCTCATTGATCTCACACACACAAGCAGTGATTAATTTTGCAGCATCTTTATTCTTTAGGTATGTTGTTGACCTACCTTCAGTGTTGTTCTGAGAGGATTCAATGACGTTCATTTGAGAAAGTTTGACTGTTCCATTCATCTCCCTACAGGGGGCGCTATTCTGAACCTGCAGAGAGCCCCGCGAGCCAGTGGAGCGAACCAAACGACATTTATCAGCTCTGCGAGGAGAGGGAGAAGGGGGGAGGGGGGAGAATTCTAGCAATTGATGCGTAAACACTCTATATTCTAGCTAATGTAATCAGCAGTTACACACAGATCCTATCAACCACCAGAGGACAAGTGGTGCACTTTAGAGGCACATCAGGTGAAGTATTGACATTTATTATTTTCACAATTCCTTGTCAACGTCTGCTTTGTTATTTTGTGAACAAAAAAGAAAATAATAATAATGTTATTAGATCTACTCACCTGGACACCACAATGCCCATGGTTTTGGATGGGAGTCATTCGGGACCGAAGCTCTCTCTCTCTCTCTCTCTCTCTCTCCTCTCTTCTATGGGCCAAAGGGGTAAGAGAGAGAATGCAACCATCCTGATACACACACTCAAACCAACACCATGCAAAATACACACTGCCTACAGCGTTCCTCTGCTCCAATACATCCAAAATCTACCAAAAGAACTGGAATGTACGTAGAATTTTACATCCTTGTGGTTGTTAAATCGTTCTCCGCATGTCACTGTGTAAAAAACAACTGCTTTTTTGTTTTTTCCCTTCCATTCTACTCTTTCCCTCCCTCTTTGTCAGGTCCTTATTTTAGTGGGTTGCCGGGGTAATGCGGGACTGTGAAGTGCTCTACATGAGCAGGGGGTGAGCTGGCCATGACAGGTCAGAGTGTCACACGCAGACACTTCTGAATGAAAGTCAAATAACAAAATGCATATATATTTTTTACATAATACAAATAGTTTATTTATCATGCACCCTAATCAAACCCAACCTGTATACTGCTATTTTGTATGGGGAATATATTCTTTAATACACTACCGGAATACACTATTGGAATAATGTTGATTTTTCGATAATAATAAAAAAAAAAAAAAATTATAATTCTGAGTTGTTCTCCCCAAGGCTGCATTTATTTGATCAAAAATGGTATGAAAACAGTACAATTTTTAGAATACTTATAATTGTTTTTCTATTTTAATATATTTTAAAATATTAATTCAAAGATAAAATGCAATTCCTGTGATGGCAAAGCTACATTTACAGCAGACAAACCGTTTTCACATTGATTATATGAGCACATTATAATATTAAACACTAATATTAATTGTAAAATTGAGCACTAACAGCATAATGAACATTTGTCAATAGTGACTTCCTTTTAAATTGTATAATCTTTTTACTGTTTTTTTATCAATAAATGTCCTTTTTGAGCACTTAGATTTTTCTTTACAAAACATTACAATTCTTAATTATCACAAACTTCTAATGGTAGTGTTTGCCGCTAAAAAACACACACAAGCCCAAATAGAATGAAAAAAAGGGGCGTTTTCTAGAATATTTGGAATGACATAAGGGTGAGTAAATATTGACTTTAGGGGGGAATGGACGTCCTTTCATTTATTGACCCACCGTCACTGCGCCATTCCACATTACTATGATGTCACCATATCGGTATGTTCTTACTGATATTTGACCTGATTAATAAGTGCTGCGTTGCCATGGTGATATTGCATTGACTGTCTGTTCTATGATTCTCACCCACCTGTCATGGATATAATGTGCTTGTTTGCCCTCAGTACATTTCTCCATTTATTCTGTGGATCCAGCTGCTAGCCACAAAAATACTCTCATGTGTGCACACACATATTCAGACAGAAATGTTTGTCTTATTATTATCAATTAATCATGGACCTAATGGATGTTTTATTTACACTGTCTATGTTGTAATGCATTCATTTGATCTAATTGGAAGCCATATTCACTTTCAAGCATAACATAAAATGACCATAACAGCGTCCTGTGAATGATGGTTAAGGTGAGTCACTCAAGTTTAATCACTCTTAGTATGAAGGTAGGACAGCACATCCAAATGAAATTGGTCACTTTCTGTCTGCTGAGATGCCTTTATCGACCTTAATAAAAATCTCCTTTATACACAAATGCTGTCTGTGTAGTCAATTTATACAGTGAATACACAGTCGAAATGAATGGTGCCATTTTGTCATAATGTGTACTAGAACAAATTGTGTTGAATATATGGTTTGTATACATTCATTGTAATTATTAATTACATTACTATATATGAACGTATTGCTTTTATGTACATAGCTGACCATATCTTTTTTTCTATACATTTGTGCATTGTGTAGTTGGCGTTACAAATGTTTGGTTATCAAAGCAATAAAGTTTATAGGTGGGGGGAGGGTGACTGTCATATACAGATGGCATCAGATGGAACATTTTTGGCTGACAAATATGCCCTTCTTCTGTCTGTTTTAAAGATGCCACTTCATTATATATCCAATAAAGAAACGTGAAGTTAATCATCTTAAGTAAATAACAGCATGAGTAAAACTATTAAAATAGGAGGTTCCACAGTATTTTTATGTAGCCTGTATTCTACTACTTCTCAATATATTTTACTACGCCTAAAACACTTAATGTGTGTGTGTGTGGTGCACAACAATATAAATGCGTCGGCGGTAAGAACATATTTACCGAGCAACGTGATGAGCTTTCATGCTGCAAGGTGACGCATTCAATTATTAACTCCGCTTGTCCTCTGTCCTGAGTCTGTCTCAGGTACAGATATATGCTCTCAAAGCACTCGAACGAGAGGTAACGGAAGGACTAAATCCAGGAGAAACACAGATTTGACCGACCCCAGACAAACGGGTGAAAGAAAACCTCTCGTCGACGGAAGTTAGTTCAAATAATTCTTATTTTTTTCCTCTCAGAGTGAGATAAGATCAAAGTCCACTTCTGCTTGGTCCCTCATGACAGAGACTGAACAGGTTTTTTCAGTCAATCCGTGGCGAAAATACATAACGAAAAAACAAGATCTCTTGACGACCAAGAGATGTGAGTTTGTCTATATTATCGTTATTTTTCTTTTCTGTACGTTGTACTGTATGTTTTATTATTTATTTGGGTATTTTATTAATTTATTTAGATACATTTAATTAAATTATCAAATTGGCTATTTTTTTAGGAGGCTAATTTTATTATAATCTGACAATTAAAATGTTAAATTCTATTATTCTATTTTTCATGTTTTCTGTAAAAAGTTAAAACGTTTACAAAAATGTTGGACTTTGTGTTTTAGGTACAATACTAATTTGAATTACAGGACAAGACAAGATATATGGCAACGTTTTTTGTGTTAATGGCTGAAATGAAGATTACATTGGGCAAAAATAATGGTCAGTGATAGCCTATATGCTGCTGTTGATTTATTTATAAAAGTTTTCTAGTGATGGTGACATTTTTGGGGATTTTTTTGATATCTTGTGTTTGTGTGCAGGTAGTTTGACGTCTGTCCTCCAAACCCTGATGCTGTAAAGAGGTCAAAATTAATAATAATATTCCACTCCACCGGTCCTGGGGTGGGTGGACCACTAGTATGGACCCCTGGCAAAATCTGGTGTCCAGATGGTAAGAACATTTAATGAGCACAAAGCCTGGTTAAAATGTGTGAATGTGAATACTTGTTTGTTAATGTGCTGTGCATAGTAGCCATAAAATATCTCTCTATCATCAATGCTTGTGAGATTATACCATACTGCTTCAGTATCTTTAATGTGATATTCTTAGATTTAGGGGTAAAAATGTCTATTAAGGCTTAATCAATTTACTGTCTGTTCATGTGTGTTTCAGTTCGGCATGGTGGCAGATGCATACACCACATGCTCTGAGAGCTTGTGTGTATGAAGTGTGTAAACCTCTGGTGCCATTTCTGCTGTGCATCGCGGCCCTGGTGGCTGTGATTGTGTATGCTCTGGCAGATAATCTACACAGTTTTGTAAGCAGGATCTTCATTCCCCAGTATCACTATCCTTATGCAGTGCCACTTGCATTCATACAGGTACTTTGCCCACACAGCTTCATCTTTATCAGTTATTTATCAGTTATGATCTTGAACATGCAGATTTTAAAGTTGCCTTACATAACTAATGATCAGAGGATTTTTCTGGCTTTCTAATCCCCTTCGGGGTCAGTGCAGAAAGCTCCGGCCAGTTTAAAATGAAAACCTATGAATTTTTAAAAATTAAAATAAATTTATAAAAGATTATTAATGAAAGTTAACAAGGGTTATTAATAGTGTAACTAAAACCAATAAAAAATGAATAAATAAAGATTTTTTTTTATTCAGTAGTTGCCCTAGAACGAATGTTTCATTTTAACTGAAAACGTGATATACTTAAAAATAACTATAAACTGAAATAAAAAATGAATTTAAAAACAACGGAAATTAATAAAAATGACAAAAACACAACAACATTTCTGAAACTTTAACCGAATTAAAATGAAAATATTATGATTCAGAATATTAATAAAAATGATGATGCCCAAATGATGCTATAAATAAAATCTCAATAAAATAAAGTTTCAAAGCATCTGATTGAATTAAATTGAAAAGATGAGTTTTTTAGGCAAAGTTTAAAAAGCTCTCAGTTATTCAAAGACATTTTGCAGTATGTCTAAGCTGCTGTTTCATACAATGAAAGTTAAAGGGAAACTCTAATATGTTCAGAAAAGTGGCATGAATGTACTCCTTACAACTTGTTTGCTACATTCCAAGTTTTCTAAAATCACACTGTAGATTTCTTTCAGCCAAGCTGTTATTCAGTGGAAAACTTTCCATTCAAACATGAGATGTCAAGGTGTTTTATGCCAGGATTATGTCAAGTGGACCATTATTTAAAGTCCTACACCAGTAATTTGCATATAAACCATATCATCATCAGCGTTACATATCTCTCAGTGTGTACATAGATTATTTGTAGGGTGTAAAGCACAAGACTGGGCAGATCTCTGATGAATCATTAGGTGTGTCACATGTGATCATTTGACTAGTGCTTTAAACTGGTGGAGTCCTTTTACTGTTTGTGTTTGAATGTTATGGCTGGGCTATATGTTTAAAATGCAGACGGGATGTCAGCAGCTGACAGATGGAAGATTTTAGATTAAAATGTATATATATCAGTGGGGTCAAAGTCTGAGAATACTAGTAAAACTATCAGTTTAATAAAAGTACAGAACGTCTTAGCATTTAGGTCATCCCTCTTTTGCTTTAATTACAGTAGCTTGTGAGCTGCATGAGCTCCACAAGCATAATTTGACATGATCCAAAGAGCATCTTGAGCTTGTGACCATCTCTACAAAGAGTCACATGATCAGTGTCACAAATTGTTTGACTACTGACCTAGAAACAGCACAGAATCTTACTCATTTTGTAATTTCAAAATCTTAATACTTTATTTTCAATCCCAGATTTTCAATCCAATCTCAGATGTTTGGATCCTGCTCTACTGTATATATAAGAGAAAATGTAGATTTATTATGCTGTAATTGTTTAACAGTTTTAAAAAAGTTCACTTGCACAGTTCAGTAGGATTGCAGTGTGACAAATATTCAGTGTATTAAATGTGGTCTTAAAACTGCATGTATACTAATTCTAAAAATGGTAAAATGTTGTTTAAAGTAGTGTGATACAGCTGTTACTGCTTAAATGTCATGCTATCATTTGTTATGTTTATCTATGCTCTGAAAGTAGTTTTCTTAGGTACACAATGAAAAGTCAGCGGTATATGACTCTGGGCATTTATGGCACTGTGTATCACGTTTTAATCTCCAGTGTGTTTTAGGCTTGTTAAACTTCCTCTTGCTTTTGCTTCCTTCCCTTCAGGTGTTTCTAAATCTCCTGGCACTGCTAGCTTTGCACGGCGTGGGTCTGATCCACCTGAAGCCTTTTTCACTGAGGCTGGGCGAGCGTTTGTTTGTGCCGGCGGTCTGTGGGAGCATCCAGTGCATTCTGGCCATATGGGCTGAAGCCTGTTCCCACTCTGGCCTGTACCCGCTAATCGCCCGCTTCCTCCCAATGGTCAGTCTGAGCTTGGGTCACCTGTTTGCACTGAGTATGCCAGGCTCCATCCATGTCTCCTCCCTTTTGACTGTGCTCACTGTCGCCTCGGTTACAGTCACAGGTACACTGTTCACTTTTAATTTGATGTGTTACTTATCATTCTTTGCAACAGTCGGGTTCCAGAAGTAAAAAATTCATTCATTTTCTCCATAGGGAATTTTTTTTAATCATAGCATATAAACCTTTAAAGGCTGAGCTGTTGTGAGCTCCTAAGTTGTTATCCAGCTTACGTTCTCAGAAATTTGGCTGATGTTTTTGCAATGTTCTCTCAAAGTAATGAACATTATTTCAGTATCATTAATAGAAGGTTTGTTAAAAGTTGTCTGGTCTTTAAGAATATTCTCAATATGTCAGCACAAAAACATTATACAACATTCATGAATCATAGTTTCTGAAATGATTTAGTTAAATGTTAATCTAACATTTTTTAAATGTTACTACTCAATTCACTACGTTCAGAGAACACTCAAAAGTAACATTCCCATAATGTTTACAAAAATGTACAATGGAATGTTGCCTTAACATTCATATAAAAACCTTGATTAAAACTCGCGTTCGGAAAATTCAAGAACATAATTGTAGTTTAACAGCGGAATTCATGGTGAAAACTACATTACCCATGATGCTGTGAGGAAAATTCCACCAATCAGAGTTGCGGCCAGAAAATTTCATCCAATGAGCTTGCTATGAATGCCCTTTTTTATGAAGCACCACAAATGACATAATCGTTTCGGTCTCCCTACAGTCGAAACAACAGTACAAACACTGTAAATAAATTATTTTATTTTTCACCGTTCTTTTAAAGGGGTCAGATGAGGGTGTTGCTAAAAGAACATTATTTTGTGTATTTGGGGGAATGAAAGGTGTTAAGTGGTTTAAGGTAAAAAAAAAAAAAAAATTATTTTACACATAGTGTACATTATGTTTCGCCCTAGCCCCCGGGCCTTTGAAACGTGTCGATTTTTATAAAGCTCATCGGTTTGAAAAGTGAGGTGTGCTCTGATTGGCCAGCTATCACAGCACTGGGCGTTGTGATTGGCCGAATACCTCAACCATGTGACGGAAATGTTACGACCCTTACCATATTGTGATGCATTGCGACGATACAAAAACATTAAAACCCATTATAAACGAGGCATTTGTTGCATCCCGTGGGGACATAATTACAGATTATAATAACCTATACTGTCTTTTTACGTGTTGCATCACACCACGTAAACATAAAACCATGTCTACATCTGTGATCGGAGAAATGACAAACTACAAAACGCTACTCTACACTGCTCAAAACACACGTTTGAATCATCAGCGGCAAATCCTTTAAATATAAAACTGATACAGTCTGTGATCGAACAGCTGGGCATTGTAGTCTACCTACCAGGATCAGAAAAAGTCCTCTATAAAATGTGTGGACACACGGAATATTTGAGTGAACTGTTCTGGAACAGTGTTGGTAAATACAACTTAACCATGATTCTAGTCGTGTCTCTTTGAAGGCAAACAAAGTGTTTCTCCTTCACAAACGAAAACACGCGTCACCACACGGCGGGCTAGAGTGAGCGGTGGCGGGCGGGTTAGAGAACGGCGCTGCCGACGGGGCTTGCGGCAACCACATGTGAGACCCCGGGCTGGACTCCGCTTCGTCCACAGTTCACGTCCTCTCGGAAGGCTAAACAAGTAGTTTCGCTTAACAACGAAACACACAGCGACGGACTAGCAACAATACTACAGCGAGAAATAAAAGTTACGCCTTCTTTCTTTTTGTGAAAATTTGGGTGGCGTTATGCAAATATTCCCACATGCTGACATAGACATGTGGGGGCGTGTTAAAACGAGACGTTTTAGGTAGGCGTGGTTAACTCTTAACTTTTATAAAGAATACTCTTTGGATTTGAAACTTTAGTCTTTGAATATTTTACAGATCTTCTTTATGCACCAAGAAGCTTGTAACACTCCAAAGAGAAAGGAAAAAATTGAAAACGCATCATATGACCCCTTTACTTCAACTTATAATCACCTGCAATGGTTCATGGGATTGTAGTTCTTTCCCTCACTAAACTGTCAAAGTCACTAAAGTACACAGTCTTGTACCTTTGTCATTCTGTATGAATACTTGAATACTATTTTGCTTCAAATATATTGATTCACATTGTTGCTGGTTGGTTTTGTTTATAGCTTATAATGCTTTACCAAAGACTTTTTTTAAATCCCTATGGGGAAAATCAATGAAAAAAAAATACAGAACGGAAAAACAGTGCTAAAAATGCCTCGTTGTGAAATTTACTAGTTATTTCTGAGTGAAAATTGTTTTTACATCAGGTTTTTTTTTCAGTGCATGATAGCTTAAAATATCTGTGAAGAGGAATATGCCATTTTTTAAAGTCATTCATCGCATTTAAATTCTCTTTTCAGGATGTAAAGGACTTCATGCGATAGAGCCGCTGGAGTACATCTACTCTCCCCTTAACCTTGTCCTTCACAGCGTCTCTCTTGCCTGGCTAGCCAAAATCTCCCAGACAGAGCAAGGCCATGCCTCAACCTTTGACCTTTACTACACTCTGACAGTGACACGTACCCTCTTGTTAGGGTTCCTGTGTGTTTTGCACCCTGATGGACCAAAGGCACTGATGTATGGCAACTGGCACAGTCTGCTGTTTCTGGGATACATGCTTGGGATGTTACTGCTGGGTGCTGTGCAGCTTCTCTTTGTGGATGTAACAGCACTGTATTTTTCTGCTCTCCCAGCAGCCATGCTGCATGCGACCAGAGGGCTGGTTCTGCCCCTGTTCAGTCTGCTATAGGACATACGGACCAATCAGAGTGTAGATCATTCTGAAGAGGAACCGTTTATGTAGAGCAGGGGTGGGCAAACTTGGCCCTTCCAGGCCACTTTCCTTCAGAGGTTAGCTCCAACCCTAATCAAACACACCTGAACCAGCTAATCTTTGTCTTCAAGACTATTAGTAGGCTACAGGCAGGTGAGTTTTATCAGGGGTTGGATCAAATCTCTGCAGGAAAGTGGCCTGGAAGGGCCAAGTTTGCCCATCACTGAGTTAGAGTAACAATCAAATACTGATCAATCAAATACATGATTGATGATAACAGTATTAAAACCAAATTTATAGGCATGACAACCATGTTAAGATGATTATAATGAATTAATATGGTAATGCTACCAGTTAGCACTGATGTGCGACTCCTTTCTTCTCTTGCACTGAAACTACGACACAACTATTGACTACTCATGAAGGAGCTGATACTTAAGTTCTGGAATTAAATTATTAAAGGTAAAATACAGGTCTCTCAGACCAGCTTTTTTGTACAGGCAATATTATTATTTATGGTCTCAGTGGAAGTTTGAGAAAGAAAAAAAATTAAGGACTATCTGGTTGGCACTCAAAAATAGTAATTTGTGTTATTGTGCCTTAACGCTAGCTTCCACCTGTCATAAAACAGAGAAAAAAATTTAAATAAATAATATGCAGTGGGTAGCTACTATTGCTGCACAAATCATGCTGGAGAAAAAGCAAGACACTCAACCCGTACCTGAAAAAAAGGTACTTTTTTTCTGGATTCTGTTAAAAAGAGTGCTAGATTAACAGTAGTACACTTTTGGTTACAAACTGGTTCATTGGCCAGAATGATATCATAAATGTTTTCGCCCCTCACGGCATGAAATACTATTAAAATCATAATTTGAAAAATACGTTATATTAAAAACCTTCTAAATTTACTAAATCTTCTATTAATGGAATACATGTATTGACAACCATCTGTGGCATACCAGGGTTTACATCTCGCCACAGTTTTGGATGTGTTTTTTTTTTTTTTTTTTTGTTTTTTTTGTTGTTTTTTTTTTTTTTGCGTTTTTTTTGGGGTTATTGTTTTTTAGTTTGTGTTTCATTTCTGCCCCCTTACTATTTGTTTTTTCTTGTTTTTTTTTTTTTTTTTTTTTTTTTTTTTTTTTTTTTTTTTTTTTTTTTTTGTTTTTTTTGTTTTTTTATTTTTTTGTTTCTCTGTTTTTTTTTTTTTTTGTTTTTTTATTTCCCTTCTCGTTCTTTCTTTTCCTTGTTTTTTTGTTTTTTTTTTTTTTTTTTTTTTTTTGTTTTTTTTTTTTTTTTGTTTTTTCTTTTTTTTTTTTTTTTCTGTCTGTTGTTTTTTTTTTTTTTTTTTTTTACCAGGGGGTGCCTAATCCTGTTCCTGGAGCATAGGCGGAACATGTGTTAAGCTGGACAAGTCTTGATTCTTCCCCTTGCCCAGGGTCAAAAATTTACTGGGGCGTGGGGTAAAAAGCCCTGACAAAGTAAACAAAATCAATGATGGCTGTTCGTAAATAAAGTAAAAAGGAAATTAAATGAGAAATGTCAATTGGGGCATTAAATTTAGATCTGCTCATGTTGCATCAGACTTTTTTTTACGAGTGATAGCATTGTGCATTATAACAATCACGATTCTGTTGAGCTTATGAATGCAGTGACTAATCAGGAGCATTCAGATTTGTTGACTGAATTCTGCACTTTTGAGAATTTTCTCATCATAAACAACAACATACAGATGTATGTACAATGTAAGAGATTCATTTCACAGACAGCTTCACCGATTATAACGGAAGTTCTTTTTTTTTCTTAGAGTGCTTAAACTCACGCTAGTATTAAAATATTTTTTCATGACATGGCAGCCATATCCAGCACTTGCCTAAAAATATGGATTTACGACGTGCATAGTTAATAGATTACACAAACGTCAGGCTACTTTTAGCCTTACCTTGAAGTTGGTTCACACTCCGTCCTGGAGATCTACCTACCTCCAGAGTTCAGCTCCAACTCTGATCAAACACAGCTATCTGTAATTGTCAAATGCTCCTGAAGAGCTTAATTAGCTGATTCAGGTGTGTTTGATCAGGGTTGGAGTTGAATTTTGCAGGAAGATAGATCTCCCGACGGATCAGGGGCATTCATGCTTGCAACAAACAAATGTAAATATATAGCCGTCACTCCACAACTCGTTTTTTGTTTCTCTCCACGTGCAGTAAAACAGAATGTAAAAAAAAATAATAAGATGAGCTCAGTGTCACTTAATTTTTAGCTAATTCTTTTTCATGAACTTGAATGTGTGCAAAGGATTGTGGGTGATTGAAGGACTCAAAGGATACACCTGATGCATCTTTCAGAACAGGCCAAAGTTGAATATGCACTCATTTGTGACTGTGAAATGCAAATCATCTTGGACTTATACTGACACCTAGTGGCATGGATGCAACATAATTCAAAATAAATAGTTTTCATTTACTGAAGTCAATGTTCTACTCACAGTCAAACATCATCCATTTATTCCACAATTAAAATGCATCAAAATAACAGAGGGGGTTACTAAGAAAAAGCCAGTGGTAACCAGGTGGTCATGTGATATAAAAATGGCGGCCTCCATGAGCCAACCAGCTCCATGTAAAGTAAAATAGCTTTTATGACTGGGAATGACTAGTCTTCATCTCATTTCAGCATACATGATTGTAAACAAAACTCTGTTCATTTCTTTAGGAAAAACAAATAATAATAAAGTAATTTTAAGGTAAACCAAAGAAGACAAAAAAAAAAACAGGTACAATTCAAAGGTGAGAGTTATAATGAAAAAGTGATGTAAAATTTGATTGAAATGCAATAATTTTTTTAACAAAACAGCACTGGGGAAAGGACATTCATTGTTTCCTCTAATGTCTGACATATACATTCGCTACTGCTCTCTCTCGTCTCTCTCTCTTTCTCTCTTTCTCTCTTTCTACCGATCTCTCTTCATATAAAGAAATCAGATATCAATACATATGTATCTTCCACAAAACAATAATTCACACTCTGACTGATGCAACTATGAGTAGAATAAAGAGTGCAGATCAGTTTTGAACTCTGAATTTGATAGGCAAAGTCAAGTGAAAAAAAGAGCAAAAGACATAAAGGAGATGTGAACGCTCTCAGCAGGTAGACTGCAGAACACTGTTTATGAAGGACATAGAAAGTAACAGAGAGAGTGAGAGAGGTCAGCATGTACTTCCCCTGCAGTTGGACGGTACAGTGGGGGAAAAGCAACGTAGGCCAAAGCGCAAAACACCGCCTCACTACTTCTCACATGGTGGCCCACAGTTAATTATTACACACACACACACACACACCCACACAGCGGACACACACCACACACACAAACACACACACACACCACACACACACAGAGAGAGAGAGAGAATAATTACACTACCTCTCAGTGTCTCTACATGTCCTACTCCTCATCTCATACCCTATTTATTTCCTTCTTTCTTGAGTGTGTACTGTAACTTCACATTCTTCTTCCACCTGTTCATTCCATCCCATTCCTTTTTTCTTCTTTTTCACATATCGCCTTCTACAAACCCCTCATCTACACCCTAAAACCCTTGCACCACCGATAAGTTTTGCACTGGTTGGATTCAGGGAGTCGTGAATCATCAGAGGGTATGCATTTCTGAACACGCAGAATCCCCTGTGTCCCTATGGGGTTAAAGGTCATGCGACTCAGGGACCTACACACACAACCAGGGCCTTTTTCTAGCCAATTTGCGGCCCTAGGGCGAAATACCTATACGCCCCCATGAATCTATATAGATTATATATAAGAATATATTATATATATATATATATATAAGATACGATGTAACGAATCCCTCATGGCAGGAAATAGACTAATAACCAGTAACTAGTTATATATTATGAATTTTTAGATCCGAACTGTAGTCTTTAGCTTGGACCTCTAAGGGTCAACTGTCGTGTCATGCTAGAACGGAAGTTCCTGTTCGGGAAACTAACTTCTACTGTCATTCTACAAAGCCGTGCAGCGTAAATCTGCATGATTAGTGAACCGGTTATGAGCACACAATGAACACGTCAAGTGTGAAACAAGTAAGGTTTTATTAACCACATAAAAACTTAAACTAGTCTGACATACTACATAAACACACAAACTGGTCTAACACACACACACACACCTAAACTGGTCTACTACACATAACACCCACCACACACACATACCGGATGGTAGTAAGGGTTAAAGTTTAGCTCATACAGAAGAGAAATAAAGCATGACACTATGGGACCATTGGATATTCAGCAGATCTGCAGCCTGAAGGAAACATCAGTTTTTTAGTTCAAACACACCTTTGAAAAAGGTGTAACTGATACTTAATGTATCAATTAATAAGTCTAAGTTTGATACTTGCGAGTCTCGGCTGTCTGAAAGATATTCCTGATGCAATCTTAAGGCCCAAGATCTTGATGAAGTTGGTTGATTGAGAAAGAACCAGTTTGAGTCAGAGACTCTTGGTGAATGGAAAAGTCAAGGCCAAAAGACCTGGCACAAAGCTTTGGTATCCTGAAACGTTTTCTCACATCATCTTAGCTTCGACCGAACCACCGACTGGAGCGGGTCACATGAAGTGTGGCCTTTAAAACCTGCAAAGATTCACGCCTCTCAAGAAGGACTTGTCCAATGAGGAAGTCCGGAATCACAAGTGGGAGTTCTGCGTTTTTATGGCCCTCTGTTTGGTAGGGGTTCTAGCATCGGGATTTCGCATATTTAATTCGCTTTGGGTTGTTGATGCACAATTAGTACATATTCTTAGAACAACATAGGTTGGCATAGGTATCCAACAATAATATAACACGCTTGTTTTCGATCATAAGAAGCAATTCATGATACTAAACAAGGTAGATTCCATATAGGAAAAGGGATGATCAGGCATGGTTGTCGCCTCACAAGCATCTAAAATATCTAAAAATAATCAAAGACAAAATACATGATGGCAATAATATACCCAATGACCTGAAGGAAAATGTGTTTCATTCAAAGACAGGTTTTCCTATGAATTAATTAGGTAGCAAGTCAATTCGCTCTGGCCTCTCCTATCAAAAAAAAAAAAAAAAAGTAGGGGTTCTCCTACTCACAATTCCCTGGGGGGTCATCCAACCAGTGATATATTTTATTGTCAGGGTGACCAAAGGGGGAGGTTTTCGAGCAAATCCGGGCTCCAGTTTCTGAGTGAGGGGGAAAAAAAAAAACCTGTTACGATTTTAATCTAAATGACTATTGATTTTTGTAATCAAATAAACTTAGGGGTCAAATTGGTCGCCCGACTCTACGATATATAATATATAAGATATCTATTATCTAGTCTCGGAAAAATATATATATAAGAATGATATAATATATATATATATACCTAGTACATGAATATTTCTGACCCTTTGCTGTGTCACATTCAATTGATGTTGTCTAATAACTACACTAATTTGTGGAGATTCATTGCAGTGAGTTCCGTCCACACAGTCTGGAATGGCAGTATTTGTAAAATTTGAGCGTGTTATCACAAGTTTAGTATCGTAATAACATTGTTGTGCCACTGTCATACCCTATGTAACGAATTCTTAGGTCCCTAGGGCCTAAGACTTGCACATAATTTACACATAAAACCACACAAAATTCATTTGATTACTTTTGATTTGATAGCTAGTAGTGCCGATGGCTACTCATATTGGGTTCGATATTAGTTCAATGGCGAACTTTGGTATTTCTTTATGCGGTTTTTTGGGTTAATTTTCTTGAAACATTGTTTTAAAGTGTCAGTTATTGCATTATTCTTTCAGTCAAACCTATAAAATCCCTTTGTTACCCCAAACTACATATAAAAACTATATCAGTGGCATAAAAGTAACCAATGAAGCTACTTAATCATTTGCTACTCGTTAAACGCGTTAACGTCCCCTTTAAATAACGTGACACTCTGCCGTCTATGACGCTGCTCCCATTAAGCGCTGTTAGAAGTGAATGAATTGATTCAGCATTTTTCGAGCACCCGCCGTAGTAATGCATTTAACTCGACAGAGCGGTCTAATAAAGGATGTATTGATTTTGTGAATTAGCAAATTTTACTATACAAATACTTTTTAATTGGATGTTAAAGTTTATACGGGAATATTACATGACACGCTGAACATTTAACAATGCATTGGCGCAAAAAACACACACCCTTTTGGACAAATCTGCCACAAATATTTGGACAAAGCCGCCTAAAACAACTACTGATTTTGTGCACTTTTTTACTGTATCCAATATTTTAAATTGGCCTTTGAACTTTACCTTGCCAAAGCACTGACAGAGCCCACTGATCTTATGGCGTTGTTGAGCGCTCCAAATGCAACTTTGCATGCAACAATCAGGCAGCAACTGACATCACTCTGATCTAGTGGCATACAGGCAACGTCAGATTGACAGTACTCTAGCCCAAAAATGTTGGGGTATCCAGTGGGGGCGGAAGTCATATTTCAGGGTGACCGTCCCACTCTTTATCACAACCCTGCTAAAAATGCCAGTACATGCGCTCATTGGCAAACCTGAGCTGTGGCGCCCTAGAAGGACGACCGCCTAGCTCCGTCCTATGCCGTAGAACTTCCCTGCCCAACTGTGCATGTGAATATGGCTGAACCCTCATGTTCTATTGAGATTGATCCAATGATGTATAGTTGCAAAATTATAACTTCTTTCTGTTCAAAATATTCTTCGATAAGTTCCTCTGACCGAATGAAAAATTACTGGTAACAATTCCTAGACGTTGTTTTCTGTTCAGGTACATTTTATATTTTCTATCTATCTACCGTCCACCCTGCTGGTCCTAAACGTCTGAGAACCTACAAAACTTTGGTCAGAGGACCTCTCACGCAAGCAAAGATTATCATGCAACCCCTAAATGAACCTCAGTTGAGTAGGCGCTGTCCCTTTAAGACAGAATGCACAGATCTAATATACTGACAAGCTTTCGATTACTTTGCCAAGTGTTATGATCACTTAATACACAACTGACTGTGTTTAGGTGAAAATTCCGCCAAACAACATGGCTGACAATTTTTTTTTGGGCAGGTTGCCGCATATTAAGGGCATGCCGAAGCGCCACATAGCCTATCTGGATATCCGTTGTATTCACATCTCTCAAATCGCCACGACAGAAGCACTAGTAGAACAGTGTCCTTAATAACAACAAATCTCAATAGCTTTTTAATTTTTCTTGTGTTAGTAAACAGGGGTGAACCCAAAAAGCGGGGGTCCAATCATAGAGGGTGTGCATTATGATAGTCACCTTACATGATTTGACTAATTTGGATGTTACATAGGAAGGCTGACAGTGCACCACTTTAAAGGAATGTATTGCTATATTATGTTTTCATAATCGTTGGAAGCCAAAATCTATTCAACCATCCATCTATCTGTCATTTTAAACAGATTGATAATCATCAAAAACTTTATTATTCATTTATTGATCAACTAAGATTGAGACAAATGTTTTTCTTTTACAGCACAGTATGTAAACATGCTAGCAGATATCAATATCTTCATTAATCGAATCAATTTTCACTGTCTTTTTTTTTTTCAACAGCCATCTGTGTATGTGAACTTGCGAATGAATAGAGTGTGTTTGTGTAAGTATACATGTATCGTTATGGTGGACAAGAATTGAATGGAAAAGCAAACATGCAGTCCCAGAAATCCACAGGAGGCCTCTCCTCCCCCTCAATGAGTTGAGGATATCAGCATGGGAACTTTTAATTTAGCAGATAACAAAATTAGCTGTGGGAGCCAAATTTAGAATTACACAGAACCATCATCAGATGGATGGCTTCATGACAGATGGATGGATGGATAGATAGAAGGATATATGGTTAGTTTATCACCCCATTCACTGAAGGAATATATGCAAAGCAGACAAAGTTGTATTAAACGCATCAAAAAGTCAGTGCTGATGCAAATTCAAAGGCCATTGCCAACAATTTGAAAGGTGCAATTCCCCACTCCTAGGTGTAGGTTTTGTAGAAGATAGCCGCAGACACTGGTTAGACCTCTATATTAATAATTTTAAATATTAAACTACAATAATAAGGGAAGCCATTAATAAAGTAGAGTAACAATAGACATATAAGAATAAGATGTTGAATATGAAACCTGTGAAATATCTTTTGACAGAATTCATAATATAATAATCCAAATTAATTGCTGATATTATTATTATGATTAATAGTCAGAATATTATTATTACAAGCATTGTGTTGGTACGTTTTTATGGTTATGTTCCAATTAATTGCACCTTATAGTATTTTAGATGAGATAGTAAATGCTACATGACTAACAGTAAAAGTAAAGTCTCATGATGTGCAGTGTTAACCTCTCTATCTATGCATGGAAATACAACCCAGACGGATGTCTACTGCGAAATCTATCAAAGGCTACGCCTGTACCGCACAATGCGTTTAACATTAGATAAGAGAAGGGAGACGATATTGCTAAAACCAACAACACATACAGTTAGACAAGTAAGGTCCTAACATCAAAGTTATGGCCCCTCGGGACACACAGGCCTCAAGGTTGCTGTTATATCCAAGCAAACTGTGTTTTTCAACTGTACATCTCTGACCTTATTTGAAACGCCTATATACTCCAACCAGCTCATTCATAATTCAAACCAACAGTTATTCCTTTTGGCCGTTCTGTATTCATGGTCCTGATAAAATATATCTTGCATATTAAAAGTGCATTCAGGCTGGAAGCTGTGTCAGTCTTTGATATTTAAAGGTTGTAAAAACAGAATTGGCAAAAGTGTATTAACGCTACAGGTACCATGAGTGGAGAATGACGGGTGGAAGAGGACATGTGAGACCTTGGCTCTTAGGAGTTTGATAAACCGTTTAAAAAGAAATCGATATCTATACAGCAACACTAGCATGTCCCTCTCAGCAGTGCTGCGGAAGCATAATATTTCAGACGCACCAGAACAATGTTACCGGATATCAATTTTAGACCGGTCTCTGGGTGCTTTTCTGTACGGTGATCTGTTGCTGTAGAGAGACTTTTCATTTTTTATTTTTTACATCTACACTTAATATAAAAACATATCACTGGTAAATTTTTAAACACTAAAATCTGACATGGCTGCGAAGATCGTTTAAATAATAGTTTATGAGATCTGAATGGCCCTGTATGTGTTTAAGGAAGAAAAAAAAAATGACAGTACTTGAGACATGAAACGAGGGGAGTTTGCTTAACTTATTGAATGATTTTAATGCATAAGGTCTAAAAAGATGCTTCAACTCTACCTCTCTCAATCTCCGAATGGATGGGTGAACAAATTAGTGTTCAATTGCAGAAATCTAGTCAGGTATGTCATGTGTCGCTTTGGAGTGTGGTCCAATGAAATTAACTCCCGTCAAAGCCAATCAAGTTCCATTTTCTCACTTCAGGGAACTGACATTTAATTCATCTCTCTGTATATCAAGAGAATGAGAGTGTGTGTGTGTGAGCCAGGGTCAGGCACAGAGAGACCTTGGATTCACTATGGATGATACTTCACACACCCACATAAAAAAGAGAGCAATATTGTACAAATACTAATAGTAGTACCATGGTATTTACATGGTACTCCATATGATTACCTGAGTGTCCACAATGGTGATATCCTTACAAAAATATACCGTCTGAAGCCATTGGTACACCATGGTACCTCTACAGTACTTTTTGAAAGGGTATACTCTCATATTCTCTATAGCAGGGGTGCCCAAACTCGGTCCTGGAGGGCCGGTGTCCTGCAGAGTTTAGCTCCAACCCTAATCAAACACACCTGAAGCTAATCAAGGTCTTACTAGGCATGCAGAACTGTCCAACAGGGTGATTGAGCAAGCTGACCAACTCTGCAGGACACCGGCCCTCCAGGACCGCGTTTGGGCACCCCTGCTCCTATTAGCATGATTAGTTTACCCTTCAAAAAAAAACAGGAGCCTGTTAAAACAGTACTAAGAGCCAGGGATGTACTATAACCAAGAACTTTGATATTTATTATTCATAACAAAAAAGTACTGTGGTGATACCCTCGGAGAGCCCTATTGTCAGATAGTACGATGGTACTGAAATGTCCCATGGTATTTATTTGGTACAGTAAAGTTTATTTATTTAATTTTTTATTTTGTTTATGGTACCATAGTATTACCTTGGATTTCACAACAGTTCTGCTGTCTTTTTATTGTCTTTTTTTTACCATTCTATTGTATTAAATACCTAGAACTACCATGTACATATTATGGTATCATGAGTATGATAATCAGTAGGGATGCTCCGATCGATCGGCCAGAGATCGGTATCGGCCGATAATCACAGTTTTGAATGACTCGATCGTACTCACTACTGGGCTCCACGGGAACCGGAGCTGATCGCGCAGCCGCTCTAGTCAGTGCTTGTGTTTATCAGTCAGCCTCAGCACGTTTCTGAAGCAGCTCTCCGCGCTGCTTGGATAAAAATAGTCTTTTGTGAGGTGTCACAGCGTGGAGGACGGAACAAAACCTTGTCGGAGCCGTAAGGGATAACAGTAACATAATACGCTGATCGTGGGCTGCTCTTAAATGAACATTTATTTATAAAACAAAATAACTTATTTGGCCATGATTAGCCTGCTCATCACTTAATACGCTTTACTCCTTTCCAACTTCTATCTGTAATGTCACCGTTCTTGTCGGACTCGCAACTGCCCATCAGGGCGAACTTCTGCCTCATGAAAAACATGTGTTAATATTTCATCTTTATGATGTTATTGTATCCACCCTACGACCACTCCAAATAATCAAATGCGATTTTTTATTACCCGACCCTCAGATTATCCGCACACCTGTGGAGATAGAAAAGCCAACATTGCCTGCCGTATCAGACGACTTACAGAAGATGGCAAATTAATTCTCTTCACAGCATCGCAGGTTCTTAAGCGGGAGAAAGCAGAGGTTTCCCGGAAATGGCTTACACAAGCAGCGCTGACTCACAAACGCGCTTTCTCAGGCATATAACATCAAGATTAAATGAAAATGACATCGAAATTTTTCTAAAGATAGTCTTCCTTCAGAAATACAGTGATATAAAAACACCCGCACTGTCGTCTGATTTTTAACGTGCAGTACGTTCTCATGTTTATTCAGCGAGCCTTTTGGAAAATCTCATGTGTGATATGTGGCAAGCACCACATAATAAATGTATGGAAACACCATCCCCCAGCACAACCACCTTGCCGCAACGTCAGTTACTCGATCACTTAACTTTAACTGCATTTTGTAGCCGCGCCATAGCCAGAATGGATTAAAAAAGCCCAGACCACGAAAAAGTTACTTCAGGCATGGCGCTGCACGCCATGACACCGCTATATAAAGTGTTTGAAGCATCAGAATCTGGAATCGTACGGCCGATCACCATGAAAGAAATGCTAGTCCGCATCGGCGCAAAATCCTGGATCGAGCATCCCTAATAATCATCTGGTATCACACTGTTCAATAGTTTGGGGTCGTAGATTTTAATTTTTGAAAAAAGTATCTTCTTATCCCAATGCTTCATTCATTTAATCACAGACTACAGCAAAATAGTTTCTTGTGATTAGCCTCTAGTAATATGTTATAATATTTAACTATTTTTTTATTATATTTAGTTAATTTAACTTTAGTATCCCTTATTCCCGTCTTCAGTGTCACATGATCCTTTAGAAATCATTCTAATATTTTCATTTTGGTGCTCAAGAAACCTTTATATATATACTATTCGATTATTATCTCATCAATCAAGTTGAAAACAGATTCAGGTGATGAACAGATTTGTTTAAGTCCCCCAAAATGATACTTTTTTCATGAGTCGTTTATAAACACAAAGTTCCAAAGGAACAGCATTGATTTGAATCTATTTTTTGTAACAAGTTAACGGTTCTTACTTCCCATCAATTTAATGCATTCTTGCTGAATAAAGTACCAATGTATTAAAAAATAATATAATTAATAATATTATGAATCTACTAACCAAGAGCATTTGAACGGTAGTGTACAGTATATCAAAGTGGCATGGTATTACCATGATTTTTGGGCATGTATCACGGTACAAAAATAGTATTTTTTGAAGTTTAAGTTTAAACTACTTTCAAAAAGTACCAAACTGCACCACGGTGCAACTACGTTTTTTAGACAGGTGCCATGGAACTAACATGATATTCTTAGAAGCATCATTGACTATAAATACAAATTGATATATGAATTCCAGTACTATGAATTCCTGATACATCACATCACATTACCGTGGTACCGCCACAGTACATTTTTTATAAGAGCTTAAACACCAATCTATATAGTATAAGCGGGAATGACTGAAGGCACCTGTGCAGGAGTGTGAACGATCAGGGTACTAGATGCTCGCTCCAGAAGGAGGGTGAGACGGGGCAGGTCGCTCACAAAACATTGCCTACAGTTAGCAGTGACCCAGCAACCACCTCTTCTTCATTATACAGAGAGAGTGCATCTCCTCTGACCTCTAAAACAGCAAAACACAGGCACCCGCAGACATACACAGCACCCGCTGCATTCAAAACAGCACCACACCTCTCTCTGCACAGGAGGAAAAAATAAAAATAATCCAGAAATATTGTTCGTCAGCAAGATTAGAAAAGCAATATCGCTCGCTAGAGAGGAAAGACGCATGTGAAAGGAAGCATAGAGAGGGTGGGCAGCTTTACAAAAGCCAATACAGATGCAAAAAAACCCAAAAGACAAGAGTTGCTGAGCATTATGGGGGAATTTCAGAAGTGGTAAGCAAAACTGATACTCTTTAATTTCAGGGGAAGGAGGAAGGAAATAAAGGAGAATTGAAGGAGACATTAAACTCTTCATTAATAATAAAGCAACACCTGGATCCCAGAGAAGAGGAAGAGAGAGCTAGTGAGCTAAACAAATGGAAATTCATATTGTATGAGGCGTGTTTGTGTGTGTGTGGGTGTGTTTAGCGTGACCTTTCCATTTTATTGGAAGTAATTTTTATTTCTGTCTGTTTGTGTGAATATATTTGTGTGTGTGTGTGTGTGTGTGTGTGTCTATGCGAGTACGACAGTCTACGAAAATACTTTCAGGATGCGGGTTGGAACCTTCAATGAATAAACAAATAATGAAATAAAAGATAAAATCAATCACTGCATGGGTGTTCAGTGTCTTAACTCTCTCATTATCACCATGAAGGTTATTTTATGGTTATTTCCTGCTGAATCCACCATCGACTGACAGGCGCCATCTGGTTATGCCTGTTCTGTTGGACACTTCCTATTTAATAAACAGGATGTATGATTATGACGAGGTGCATGATCGTCAGGCTGTGTTAGCGCTGTCTGCACAGGTTGCCAAACACAGGTGCTGGCTGAGAAAATTAACATCGTCAAGTAGTCTGACAGTCTGAGGTAAAAGCAAATGCAAAACACACCCGCATGAAAAACGAACACGCACACACTGTTAGCACAGCAGACAAATTAACATATTTTCAGAACTGATAATTTAATGTTAAACCTATGAAAATGGACTCCATAGTTTATCACTTGCATGACAGAACAAATTATATTTTTAAATATATTAAAATAGCAAACTTTTTTAAAAGGCAATAATACTTAAAGATATTACTGTTTTACTGTATGTTTTATTAAATAAGTATGGCTTTGGTGAGCAAAATATTATTTTGAGTGATAGTGGGAGAAAAACAAAACATTTGTTCAAGGTCATTAAAGTTTTTTTCAATAAATGTGAAATAAGTCAAATAAGGATAGTGGTCTGAATTTACTATACAGTAGTAGAAAAGTGGCCTATAAAAACAGTATTTTTTTTATGTGTATTTTGGTTATTAAAGCTTGCCATGCATGTTACTCTCAGTGTGGGTGACAAGCATGACAACTGTATTTGCAGACCATCCTGCATTTTAAATGTCAGAAAATATATGCAAGGGCTGCATAATAAACACACAGTTGTTCTGCATTCAAGAAGTGACAGAAGAATCTGTATTCTGAAGAGAGAGAATGAAAATACAGGAAAATGAGCTTTGTTCTAAACCCTACAGTACTAAATGAAATATATACCTACATTTATATTAATTCCATCTGTCATCTTGGATTGAATGTCTGTTCTGAGCTTGTTACAATGCATTGTGGGATGGCTGTACATTCTGTTATACATACAGTTCAGCTGTAGATTACAGTCTAAACAAGGTTTCATAAATGGTAGTCTAATTTAGGTGCTCACTGTTTGGAACAGCCTCTCTATTGTTTTACTAGGTATAGGTGGCTCACTACGTTTTTGGAAGAGAGCTTCTCTCTTTTTTTTTCTTTTTTTTTTAAGTAAGTCATCCCATCCTCCCTCCCACTCAACATCTTCAATGTTACTTTTCTGGATTACAGTTGTTACAGAGTTGCTAAATTCTGTCTTAATTGATGTCAATACGTGCAGATATGCTTATGAATACACATACAGTAGGGAGAGATAAATAAAACTCCTGCAATTACTGTCAAATAAAATCCACATCATTTCACTGTGAACAAGTTATAGACTTTTGTAGGCAGCAGAATAAGCAGGAATTTAAGTTTTATACCATGTCCTAACCAAGTATGACAAGACGAAGCAGCAAGCATAATTTCTTCAATGTAAAGATACCAGGAGTGGTGCAACATTTTCAGCAGGGCTTTTCACACTGTGCTTAACCCTGGGTTATCATTGTTCTAAACTACATTATTGACATTTGATGTACAAAAAAATTCCAGCAATCAGAGAGTCGAAACAAGCAAAATGCACCAAAAGCACTCTTTAGCTCCGCCTGCTCCTAAACAAATTACAAATTATTTGAATATATATGTATACACATGCAAATTTGATAATTAATTATTAAAATAGTTATTTTAAAATCTCAGGGACACTTTGAATAAATATATTAGGTGAAAGAAGTTTGGCTGACAAAAAAAAGTTTGGGAATCCCTTTGTACCTCATTACATGTAAACAATAAATAACGTGAATTTATGCATTTTAATGTGTTTGAAAACAAAAACCTTCCAAAGACAACGTAATACAGGGTTGGTTAACCTAATTCAGGGTGATAATTCAAATAAAAATGTATGTATTCATCAGTAGTTGAATTATAGCCACCTGACTAGTGACTTTTTTGTGTGTGTGAATGTCCACAAAACTGGAATACTTTCTGAATGTATATGAGTGGTAAGATATTTTAGAAAGGAAAATTTAAAATATGAAAAAGAATTAGGGAGAATCAATTAATTATTAATCATTTGTGTGTTAATAATTGTGTTATTTATTATTGTGTTAATACCTAAAATTATTGTGTTAAAAAAAATCCAACAATATCAATAAAACAGTACTGGATTCTGATCTAGTCATTTTTTATCTAATTACAAGTACTTAATTTTTGGGATCTGATTACGTAATCCAGATTACATGCAATCAGTTACTACCCAGCTTTATATATATACAGTATATATATATAATATATATATAATATATATATATATATTATATAATTATATATATAACGTAGATATATCCATTCAAAGAAATAAACTTAGATAAACATTTTACATTTTTAAACATTTATATTTTGTTTTTAATTTAATTTATGAAATGAATGGAAAAAAAATACTTCTGAAACCAACGGCATTGAAAAAGGTTGCAGGCACTGTTGTAATTTTGCAGTGCTACATGTGCACAGTGTTAGAAAAACTATGCTGTAATGGAATGTTACAGTTTAATGCTTAGTAACAGACAACCAATCATGTGTGTCATATTCACGTGCTTTGGACCATCATGGAAACATTGTGTTGTGTAAACAATATTTTCAGCATTTAAGGGGGAAAAAAAGTCAAATGGTGAAAGAAAACATGGCAATTGGAAACTGTTTCAATCTAACCTTACCAAACATCAATTTGGGAAAAACTTGATAATACAGACAGCAATATATAATATGAGGATGTGAAATGTAAGAGCCTTTATATAAAAAGGTCACATGCTGCGTTGGTCCAATCAATGACAATGAGACAGCAAATATGCAAATAAAAATGTTAACCCAGGGTTTAGGAATTTACAGTGAAACCAATAGCTTATAAATACCTAGAATTAATTACTAACCCCAGGTAAATTATGAGCAGTGTGAAATATGAAACAAGATAACCCAGGATTTTGTTTACATGGGGTTTAGAATGACCCAGAGTTAACTATTTCACGTGTGAAAAGTCCTAGTGTGTTGCAAATGGCAATCGCCTTGCAAAATGTTTTTATAATAATAATGATATCAATATAATATCTATATATATATATATATATATAATACTACAGTGGGGCAAAAAGTATTTAGTCACCACCAATTGTGCAAGTTCTCCCATTAAAAAGATGAGAGAGGCCTGTAATTTTTCATCATAGGTATACCTCAACTATGAGACAAAATGAGAAAAAAAAATCCAGAAATCCAGGATTTTTAAAGACTTTAATTGGTAATTCCCTCGGTAACAATAAGTATTTGGTCACCTACAAACATGCAAGATTTCTGGCTCTCACAGACCTTTAACTTCTTCTTTAAGAGGCTCCTCTGTCCTCCACTCGTTACCTGTATTAATGGCGTCTGTTTGAACTTGTTATTAGTATAAAAGACACCTGTCCACAACCTCAAACGGTCACACTCCAAACTCCACCATGGCCAAGACCATGGCCAAGACCAAAGAGCTGTCAAAGACACCAGAAACAAAATTGTAGACCTGCACCAGGCTGGGAAGACTGAATCTGCAATAGGTTAGCAGCTTGGTGTGAAGAAATCAACTGTGAGAGCAATTATTAGAAAATGGAAGACATACAAGTCCACTGATAATCTCCATCTCTCTGGGGCTCCATGCAAGATCTCACCACGTGGGGTCAAAATTATCCCAGAACCACACAGGGGGACCTAGTGAATGACCTACAGAGAGCTGGGAACAAAGTAACAAAGGCTACCATCAGTATCACACTGCGCTGCCAGGGACTCAAATACTGCAGTGCCAGACGTGTCCCTCTGCTTAGGCCAGTACATGTCCAGGCCCGTCTGAAGTTTGCTAGAGAGCATTTGGATGATCCAGAAGAGGATTGGGAGAATGTCATATGGTCAGATGAAACCAAAATAGAACTTTTTGGTAAAAACTCAACTTTTTGGAGAAAGAATGCTGAGTTGCATCCATAGAACACCATACCTACTGTGAAGCATTGGGGTGGAAACATCATGCTTTGGGGCTGTTTTTCTGCAAATGGACCAGGACGACTGATCCGTGTAAACGATAGAATGAATGGGGCCATGTATTGTGAGATTTTGTGTGAAAACCTCCTTCCATCAGCAAGGTCATTGAAGATGAAACGTGGCTGGGTCCTTTCAGCATGACAATGATCCCAAACACACCGCCCGGGCAACGAAGGAGTGGCTTCGTAAGAAGCATTTCAAGGTCCTGGAGTGGCTTAGCCAGTCTCCAGATCTCAACCCCATAGAAAATCTTTGGAGGGAGTTGGAAATCTGTGTTGCCCTCGACAGCCCAAAACCTTACTGCTCTAGAGGAGATCTGCATGTAGGAATGGGCCAAAATACCAGCAACAGTGTTTGAAAACCTTGTGAAGACTTACAGAAACGTTTGACCTCTGTCATTGCCAACAAGGGTATATAACAAAGTATTGAGATGAAATTTTGTTATTGACCAAATTCTTATTTTCCACTATAATTTGCAAATAAATTATTTAAAAATACTACAATGTGATTTTCTGGATTTTTTTTTTCTCATTTTTTCTCTCATTGTTGAGGTATACCTATGTTGAAAATTTCAGGCCTCTCTCATCTTTTTAAGTGTGATAACTTGCACAATTGGTGGCTGACTAATACTTTTTTTCCCCACTGTATATAATATATATATATATATATAATATTATTTATATATCTATATCTATATGAGTGGGTGTATATATATGATATATATTATATATATATATTGTAACTATTGGTAACAATATGGGCCCCTAGGGTCACCTACATTTACATATAGGTTGAAGTTTCTTAATCACGCCCCCCGCCAAAATGGTTTTGAAAAGATTGCTGTGCTGATTATAGATTTAAGGAAAGCCAGCAGCATTTCCTGAGGACATAAAGCTTTTTAATGTGGATACTATTACACTGACAGTTTTGCTGAAAGAGGTTACTTTGACTTTTGTACTGTCAGCTGGGTTGAAAAAATACTGTCGCATAGATATTCTCAAAGAAAGACTTCAAACGCTACAGGCAAGGCAATAGCACTAATTTTGGACTTAAAAAAAATAACACGTAAGGTTATTGCCTCATTTATGTCTGGGAGGTGTTTATGAACAAAAAAAAGAAATTTTTCTAATAATTTAAATGGAACTAGGAGCGGAACTATTTTAGAATAGTCTGTAAAATAGGCCGTAGTCAGGTGAACTTTTCTTGTTTTAAGAGTTTCAGATGATTTACTAAAATGATATCTGAATGGTTTAGGTGATAGGTTGTTAAAACCAATTGAATCCAGCAGAAGTTTTAGTTTTAGTGATATCGCAGTCCTGCTCTATCACCATTGTACCTTTGAGCAAAGCACTTAACCCTGGGTCTTTCCAGCGGGACTGTACCTGCAATTATCAAGCTATAAGTCACCCTGTTTAAAAAAAACGTCTGCTAAATGGTCAGTAATTCACGAGCCGCCTGAAACAAGCACATGCTCTATAACTAGCAGAGCTGACAGCTCTTTTATTTATTTTTGGCCTTTTTGCCATATTTCATTCATTGCTTAAGGAGAGAAAATTGGAAGAAGAGGATGGTGTGGGATCAGGAAGTCTCATTTGCTAGTCCACCGTTCAAACAAGAGTTGGGGGTTTGACTTTTCCGTCCAACTCAGAAAATCAGATTTTCACCCTCCTACTTAAGCAACCCACCGCTGACGTTGGACTTGTAAACATATAATATGGTGGCACACTGGGAAATGTACATACACTGGTGACCAAAAGTTTGGAATAATTACAATTTTTAAATGTTTTTGAAAGAAGTGTCTTATGCTCACCAATGCTGCATTTATTTTTGTTTTAAAAAATCCAGTAAAACAGGAAATATTGTGAAATATTTACAATTTAAAATTTTTTCTATTTGATTTTTTTTTAATCGATTTGGCAGATTATTGTTTAAATTATTTTCATGCCAACCTCACAATGTTAAGGTTCTCTAAGCTCAATTTGATGATAATATATATATCTATATAATATAATATATATATATATATATATATATCTTATATAGATATATAGATATATATATATATATATTATTTTTTTGCTTCTTCTTTCTTTTTTCCTGGCCTCATTCTTCTTTGTAAGAGCCCGTTTGGTTCTGAGTCACAGTGAATTAATTCAGCCAGTGGCCTTAAAGTGTTAATTTTACCACAGTCAGGTCTTATTCTGGGTCACATCGCCATTAAGATAAGGGTGTTATTTACTCAGCGTAATCACTCACCCTTACACAAACCTTAACCCCAGAGAGCAGAGTGGACACAAAAATGTTCTGCTCAAAACCGGTCCCCCCACACGCAGATGTCCAGTTTAAGATGGTTAAAAAATGGAAGTGATGTTGCTATGGCAAGACTCTTTGATTCTCATTGGCCGGAGGGAACACCCCAGGCTTGAACCATGGTCTTCAGGTCTTCAACTGTTCTGCCTTTGGCTACAATAGAGAAACACTCATACACACAGAGAGAAATGTCCAAAAAGAAGTTGCAATCTTCTTTAAATTGACTAAATGATGGGTTGCCAAATGACTATCAAACGATTAACCGGTCAAATTTGGCATTCAAAAACAGATGGATTGGAACAGGGTGCAGAGCCATGGACTATTTTTACCTTGACACACCATCCTAAAAACACAGCTTTTAACAGTTTTACTGTGCAAACTAATAGCTAAAGCATAACATGCTGTCAGCACACTAATTAAAGTCCCCCCAAAATATAAAAAGAAGAAAAAAATAATATAAAAAGGATATAAAAAGAAACTGATCCAGGGGTTTTCAAACTTTTTTATAGTTGGGCCCACAAATACAATATTACCTTTACAAAGGTTCCTAACATATAAAGGCAGCTATACAGTTACATATCATTTAGAAATAAATAAATAAGTTCAGGGGTTTTCAAAATGAGTAATATCCTGAATAATAATACGACTATTAATAATATATGAACATATTTAATCAACTTATATATAATTAGTACGAGAGCGATACCAGCTCTATATCAGCATTGGCTGTGATTAGGCCAGAGGCACGAGGCCGCAGGCCGGCCGAGTGCCGAAGGCAATCACAGCCGCTGATATATAACCGGTATCGCTCGAGTACGAGAGTGATATTGCGTTTATACAACAGTTTGATGGAACATGTGTGTAATTAAACAAGAAACAATGGAGTGCCTAACCCTCTTTTGTGCGGAACTACTTCCTTCCGCCACGGATTCAAGCTCAAGTTGACAGTTAAACATACGTTACTTTTAGAATTCGTATCAAGGGCATTTGCTGCTTCAGTTAGGTTATTAGTGAGGAATAATGAGGTTATAAGAGAGAAACAATGCGGCAAGACGTGCATCCAAATGAGAGAGAGACCGCGAAGCTAGACATTTCTTCTTATACTAACTAACATACTCTACGATTAGCTCTGAATAATTTAAAAAAAACATAGACCCGGCTAGAACCGGCGGAGTGATACAAAATTGTGAAAGGGCGTTCCTGTAGCGATACCAGTACAACATCTCATGGGATCTCAACCAATCAGATTTGAGAACCAGTACGAACTGTTGTATATATATATATAAATATATATATTATATATATGCTGCTCCTTATGAACTGGCTTGTTAATTCCTGTGTAATTTGATGAGGAAGGTTAACCAGATCTGTAATTGGATGTCTTGAGTAACCAAACTGTTAACAACCCCATACTGTACATAAATAGGATGTTATGTATATACATTTTTTATGTACATAAATATATATAGATCTAGTATGTATAATATATATTATATTATATATTATATTATATTATATATTATTGTTGTGGTGGGTTTGTGCCTGTTTTTGGTTACTTTCTGTTGGCATATCAACATCAGGTTTTATTTAAAAAATAGTGAGGTTGGGACATCTATGACATCCAATTATAGCTCTGGTTAACCCTCTCATCTTCAAAATACACAGGAATAAACAGCCAGACGTTAGGGTTGACAGCTGTCATAATGACAGCAATAGTGCTTTAATAAATTCTGACCTATTACCCACTTTAAATGCGAGCGATTTTTTTGAATAAATCTTGTTCTTTTATCTCAGCTCAGATGAGACACCTGATGCTATTCTGAGCAAGGAAGGAGGGACTGTCAAAGCAGAGAAAGAGTCATACATATTCAACATGTGCCCTCTGGAGGACCACCTAACCCCCAGGCCTCTCAGAAAAGAAAGAGTAAACCTGGAAAGACGGAGAGAAAAAAAACAGGTGTCTCTTAGCTGTACCTTCTGCATCAGAGGGAGCAAATCCCCCCCACACACACACTCAAGCTTTGTTTTCCATGGCTGCTGGTTTCTGGAGTGTGTCTGTTTCAGTAAAGGTGTGTCATTTGGATTTACAGGTGCAAAAAAATAGAAGAGAGCCACTCTGTGCTGTCACTCAGCTTTGTGTGTGTGTGTGTGTGTGTGTGTGTGTGTGTGTGTGTGTTGTGTGTGTCTGTGTCTGTGTCTGTGTCTATGTCTCTGCGGCTGCTGCTGCGTCTGTGTGTGTGTGTGTGTGTGTGTGTGTGTGTGTGTGTGTCTATGTGTGTTTACCTGAATGTGTGTATGCTTCAAAGGTTGTCTAATGGATCGTTCGACTATGCTGTCCCTGTGGCATTACAAATAAAAATGACAAACAAACTCAGAGTATTGCACATTTTATCTCTTTTAGTTTTCTCTCTATCTCTGTATAATATTAACTATAGCCAGAAGTCTATGCTGATATGAAGGCGTTATCAGTAGTCAGTGCTGCTTTCTAAGGCAAGCAACACTATCAAAACTGCTCAAACTCACTCAGGTGCCAATGAAAGATACCTCAAATCATACTATTACTTCTACAGAGGTTCAGAGGTTTTGAAACTGTGGTCTGTGGTAAAAGTTCTGAGAAAACAATGTAAATACAGTAGGTAAATGTTAAATAAATACATATATTTATAATATTGATGCAAAAAATTACGCAAACATAAATTGCTTGTATTTTTAAGCGTTAGTTTTCTTTTTATATTTGGTTAAATATAAGAACCATGGTTCTAAGCAGATGTTATGTTTTCTTACTCATTGTTATCCTTATTTATTTATTTATTTTGATTTTATTATTTATTCATGTTATTACATGTTTATTATTTCTTATAAATGGGCCACATATATATTTGGACCAGTAAGTAACCATCCAGAACACCCTAGCAACCACTTATAATTTCAGCGGCCTAGCAACCACTCAGAACATCATAACAATGGTAAAATCCCAGCACACAGCAACTCATACTCCTTAGCAACTGGCAACCACCCACACCACTATCTTCATGGTGAGTTTTGCATGGGCAAGCGTGACTCACATTTTCATTAGAAAATATAAAAATCTAGTTCAAAACTGAATATTGTAATTACCCATATAGACATACATTTTTTTTAGTTAATTTTAATACACCCAATGAATTCTTAAAAGGCTATTAGTTAAATGCACACACACACAATTCAGACAACATCAGGAGAGGCTCTTGAGAGGAAAGTAATTCATAATGAAGTAGGGAGAGTTAAAGCTCATAAAATAAGTCTAATTGCAAATGCAGAAGGTAATTATCTCAGTAAATTAGCTCACTGCCTTACAGTGGAATAATTTAAGAAGATCATTAAGAAGTGTTCAGAATGGGAAATCGGCTGCAAAGGCTCTGGAGATGCAGCGACCATTTCCGCTTTCCTGCCTTTATTTCTAGAATGAGGAAAATACATAATCATCATTATATCTCTATTTGGAGGGAGGAAACATAGGGCTGTTTTAGAGTTTGTGTGCTTGTGTGTGGAAAAGAAAGAAAGAAAGAAAGAAAGAAAGAAAGAAAGAAAGAAAGAAAGGACACCGAGACATTGAAAAAGACAGAGACAGAATGCTTAGCAAAAATAAAAAAGTTAATAATAAAAAGTTAATATAGAATATGACATTTCTATATTGTTAAAAAAACACATGGAAAAACAATGTCATGGCAGAAATTACTATATTTTTTCAAAGTTGTAAAAAAACAGATTATTGGTCTACTGAATTATATAGTCATCAACATGAATATTTTTTATATTAATCTGATATTAATCAGAATTTGGTTATATTCAAATTATGTAAGTATCATAACATGTAAAAAAGTCATGTAAACATATTGCCATAATCAATCAGCCAATACTATGGTTAAAAAAATTTACTGACTAAATAAAATCTGACCATATTCTGATTAATATCATAATATTAATGAGTATTAATGTAAACATAATCACTTAAAATACTATAGTGGGCTTTGCATCACCAGAAACATCCCATGTTATATTTTATTACACCAACTGCAATAAGCAGTAAACACAAAACAAATAAAACCAATTTTAATGGAGTCGACGGATCATTTTAAAGAGGATTTATGCATAATTTGGTTTGTATAATTAGTGAAACAGTTTGATTACACAAAGCACACTTTACACGTATGGGGTAAACTGTTTCACCAGAAACATATGAGTGAGAGGCAGCAGTGAGGGGGAAATTATATCAGTGTGAGATGAAGTGATGAGGGAATGACAGAGAACAACAGAATGATTAGGTAGCTGAGAGAGTGTCTTGCGGTGTTGATTGCTGGAAGATTGAGTGATGAGATAAAAGAAAAAGATGAACGCTCTGTTCCAAAACCAAGTGAGTTGTTTATGGCAGCATTTTAACACATTAGGAATCAAAGGTGCTTCCAAAAGGTAGGCATCTTATTCACACTGCCTCCTTAAACACTTTGTGTTTTGGCCAAATTACAAGGCAGCATCACAGGGAAGGCAATTCCTGAAAACACTGTATTTAGCTTAGTAAAAACGTAAACACAAATGGCAGACAAAGCAAGCATTTTGATTATAAATAAACTTGTTTCATTGAATACCGAAAAATAATATCCGTTTGTGTGTGCTGTGTGTTTATGCTTACTACTAGTGTAAGCCACTTTTTCATTATTTGTGACATCTGCATACAATTGTTGTGTCGGCCCCTGTTGGCAGTCGCATGGAACATTCAAAACTGGTTGTGAAGCACCTGTTACCGTTCACTTATTCACTATGGCAAAATGAATGAATAATGAATGTATGCATATATCTACACAAAACTGGATTATGCAGAAGCTCGATTATGGATTGTGAACTGGTATTTTAGCTAAAATCGACAAATTTGTTTCATTTAAACACTCAAGTTTTTACTTCACAAAACGTTAATCGACTTGAGTTATGTGGATTGCTTTTGGATTATTATCAGCTGTTAGACTCTCATTCTGACGGCACCGATTCACTGCAGAGGAGCAAGTGATGTTATGCTAAATGTATTCAAATCTCTTCTGATAAAAAAACAAACTCATCTACATCTCAAGATGACCTATACATTTTCATTTTTGGGTGAACTATTCCTTTAAATACACCACATTCAGTCTGGTGGCTGCATACAGTCTAGCCGCAACTGGATCCAAACATTCAGCAAACACATACGGTATTGTACTACACTTCTCTGGAAATCAAAGACTTTCAGTCTGTCATTTGTCAGAGCTAGTAAAAAAAAAAGAAAAAAAGGGGTCTGTAGAGTATCACTCCGGTAGCTTACCGACATGCTAACATGAACTCAATTGCAATTCCCTAAAAGAGAAAACTGTAGATTCAAAATACAAAAGTTTTGTCAACTTCACTAGAATAGCCTCAAGTCTAAGGGTGTTTTCACACCTTTCAAACACTCTCGGAGCGGTTCAGTGTGTATATGTGAACAAACCATGTGATCTCAGACCCCCTTTAAAGGATCCAAAAGCGAACCGTACTCAGACCATCTCCGGAGGTGGTCTGAGTACGATTCGTTTGTGGGTCCGTTTGTGGTTCGATATCTTCGTGATATGCGAAAGCAATGAGATCCCGGTCCGCTTTGCTTTTCGTTTTGACATGTGTACCTGGAGGCTTGCCATGTTAACCAATGTTAAGTCACTGCTGTAACAACAGAAAAAACTTTTCACAATGCAGGTCGTGGGGTTGTGTGGTCCCAGGAAGAGAGTTGTGCACTTATTGAAATTTGGAAAGATGATTACATTAAACGCCAACTCTCCTCAGCCCATAAAAACATAAAAGTGTTTCTTTTGTTTTACCATACGCACATAAGAAACCGGAAACCATTTTTTCTTTGTAAGAGAAGACATTTGAATGTTCTTTTTTTTTAATAAGCATAGTATCTAAAACATTTTCAGATATGGTTTTGATTTGTGAATCAGATTTTTTTTTTGTATTGACAAACACAACACAGTAATGCTTGAAGTTTAACTAAGCACTTTATTTTTTGAGATTATTATATTATTTACAGATGTAATGTTCAGACATTGAAAATATTCTGTTCAGAAGTCACTTGTTATATTTTTCAAAAAAAATAAATAATAATAAACCAACTTAACTGGAACAATACAAAACAATTATGTTGTCTTTTATTATATAATTCTGTAGCGTCTGGACCACTCCAACACACAATATATATTTTGTTAGCTAGTTCACAATACTTTGTAACCCAACCCCCCCCCAGACGCCACAGACCCTGGTTTCATGGTAACCCTATACATTTACAACCTTGTGGAATGCGAGCTGACTCTCAGCTGCATTCTCCAGAAACGAGGGGTACAAATGCACAGTAGAAATGGACTTTCTACTAATTAATTCATAGGAAAATCTTTTCTTTGAATGAACACACATTTTTTTCAGGCCATTGTGTGTATTATTGCTGTGTTGTATTAATCTGTTGTATTATAGACTATTTTTATTCGTGCTTACGATAAACCCCTCATTCATATAACCTTACATATAGCTTGTTTATTATCTATGAATTCGCCTTCTTATGATAGAAACAAGCGTGCATATTATATATTGTTTGGTACGTGGCCATATTTAACGTGCCCCTGAGAACCTTTAGTATTTTTCAATTCAGTTCCAGCGATACACCTACCATGTTTCCACACAAGAGTCATAACTCCCACAGGATCTCAAACGCCCACTTGGGAGTCCGGCTTTTTCATTGGTACAGCCCATCTTGGAGGCGGGATCTTCCTGAACTAAGCGACCCACATGTGACCCGCCCCAGTCTGTGGTTCGGTCGGATGCTAAGATGAAGATTTGAGAAAACGCTTCAGGATACCAAAGCTTTGTTCAAGGCCTTTTTCCGGCCTTGACTTTTCCATTCACCAAAAATTATCTGACTCAAACTGGTTCTTTTCATCTACCCAAATTCAGCAAGAATTTGGGGCCTTAGATCATCATGGAATCTTTTTCATACATACTCGCAAGTAATCACTTGTCGCTTTAATTGATGCATTAGTATCAGTACACCTTTTTACAGGTTTTGTTTGAATAATCCTGACTTTTTCCCTCAGTTTTGATTGTTTATTGCATTGGTCCATAAAATTCATTCTTATGGCCTCTTTTCTATGTCCTGGATTTAAACTTAACCCTTTCCTATCCAAACCGACTGTATGGGTGTGTTGTGTGTGTATGTGATGTTTCGACCACTTAATGTGTTTATGTAGTATGTTCGACTAGTTTAAGTGTTTATGTAGTTATAAAACCTTACTTTTATCACACTTGACGTGTTCATTGTTTTGCTCATAACCGGAGTCACTAATCATGCAGATTTACGTTACAAACTTATAGAATTGTACAGTAAGTAGGTTATTTCCTTTAACCAGGAAATTATCGTTCTTAGAATTGACAAGACGGTTGTCCCTGAGTGGTCAGCTAAATATCTACCGCGGATCTAAAATATGAATAGTTAATAACTAGTTATGGTTAATTATTCATATTTCCCATGATTGATTCGCTACAATTCCTTTGAAAAAGAAACAGTAATCACTAGCACAATGAAATGCATCCTATTGTGAATTTTTTTTTAATTATGAACAAAGAAACATTTTAACATTCAACTGTCACTATCTTATCTGAGATAAAAGGAAGTTTATTTTAACTTTACACATAATGTTCCCTTTTAACTTTAAATTTGACTGAAATGTGTTGTTAAACCTCTGCGAATATCTTGACCAGTGACATGATCAGGGATTGGCAGCTCTTCTTCACCCATTTCACTGTTCACTTCATCTTCCAAATTTTCCAGTAGGTCAGACTCAGCATTTCACCTCTGCTCTCACAGTAATTATGAAGTGTACAACAAGCTGCCACAACTTTGTTGATCTTGCTGATTTTTTGATCGTTTCTCTTAAGTAGGCAACGCCATCTGGCTTTTAGTCTGCCAAAGGCTCTCTCTGCACACATCCTGGCTCTGCTCAGTCTGTAAATGTACAGACGCTGGTCTTGTGTAATTCCTGGTGTTTCAGGAAATGGTTTCTGAAGCCATGGTAGGAGTGGGTATGCAGCGTCTGCTACAATGCATATAGGGACAGAAACACCTTGAAATTCATCTGTCCATGGTGGGAAAAGTCTGCCTGATTGACCTTACGGGAAGATGGAGGAATTCCCAAACACTCTTGCCTCATGGACCTTCCAAAACCACCCGACATTGATGTCCCAAAACATAAATTTGTGGTCCACAACACCCTGCAGAATTATGGAGTAGTAGCCTTTTCTGTTGTAGAAATCAGACTTGTTAAGATGTGGGGCTATGATAGGCACATGTGTGCCATCTATAGCCCTAGCACATTGAGGAAAGCCCCACCTGTCTCTGAAGCAGTTTATTACATTGCTCAGGTTGTTTCCTGTAGGAACTTTTATCAAATTTGGCTTCAGGATTTGGAGAATGGCTGAGACTACTTGCTGCGTCACGATACATGCTGTTGAGAGGCCGATACCAAACAAGTGTGAAATGGATCGATATTCAATATTTGTAGCAAGCCTCCAAAGTGTAACTGCAGCTCTTTGTTCCACAGTGAGAGGAACTCTGTAGCAAGTTCGCTGTCGCTCCAGGCATGGTCTAAGTTTACTGCAGAGGAACATGAATGAGTCTCTTCTCATCCTGACATTCCGCAACCAATCGATGCCTGTGCAGTTTACAGTGCTTTCCCCCCAGACACGAGACCTTGGTTTTGTCCAACATGACCTGGTAAAAATACAGTACAGTGCAATATACAGAAAGGTTGGCAAGAAGCATTATAACACTTAAATTGCCCTACTTTGAACTGATAATAACAACAAAACTATATATTAATAAATGAATACAATTATTACAGTTCAAAAGACAATATTTAATTATGTAGTTATCTGTTTATGAAACTTTTCTATACTAACCGTTCAAATGAAAGCTGAAACATCACAAGCAGTCCTGTGGCAAGCAGCAGCAGTTGTTGATAGTGTTGGAAGAAAAAAATATTTTTAGTTGCTATCCTTTTCTCTTCCGTTTTGTCAGATGCTTTCCTTTAGTTCTGCTTTGTCTGACTCTTTCTCTGTTTGTCATTTGCTTCAAAATGTGCCACATCCATGTGATGACAACATGTGAAGACGCCATCTTGAATACCCAAAATCCACTGCTGCACAGAAAGCTGGGGTCTGAGTTCTTATGAAGTTGTGGTGCGAACAAGAAGGGGTCTGAGATCACTTCAGTGCTGAAGAGGGCCAAGAAAAGAACTGGGTTCTCTTTTGAGTAAACAATATTGTGAACACCAAAAGGACTGAGGTCACTTTCGGCTGGCTCCCTTTCAGGTTCACTTTAAGTGAACTGGGTTTGGTTCTTTTAAAACAAACTATATGTGAAAACACCCTTAACATAAAGTACATGGCAAAACTTGCATTTTGATTTAATAGGTCTAAAAGACTCTTTCTTTTTCCGAGGCACTGTCTATGTGTGAGCAGCACATTACACCATTTGTCCTGCTGTGTATAATGTTCTAGAAAATGGAGTGATGAGCTGATGGAGAAGAGCAGACTGATGAGGAAGGTAAGTATGTGTGTGCCCATTGCAGGCTGTGCAAATCCTACTGTGTAGAATGTGCTAGAAGCTCAGCCTGCGCACTGCAAGTGCTGTCTCAGTCAGTCTGCTCAATCAGAAACCAGCTGGAGAAAATCAATACAACAGGGGATTGCTCACTCACTCTCGCACACACAAACACTGAACTGTGACAGGCCCTCACCTCACACACTAATGACAGCAGAGAAAATGACTGCTGCTTCATGACATGTCTGAGGCCCATTTAGTGCGGTCATGAACACAAATGATTTCTAAAAGCATTTTAACACAGCAAAATGCATTCATTATGCAGCTAATTCTCATATCAGAAACGGTAATGAACTGCTTTATGATTTGTTAGTCAATGTGGTGCAATGAATGTTTAACTGTGCATTTAACTATTGCTCCCACAAGGCAAGAAAAACAACCTGATAGGCTGCAAAGGGACAGCGGGAGGTCAATCGTATATAAAAGAGTCTCCTGTTATATTTCACCTGCTTAGTGCAGATCTTCACTGATCCCATTGCAATGTGGGACCCAGCTGTGTTGTACCCATTCAGTCGATAGATTTGCTACAACATTATAGCGAACTCACTTGAACCAAGCAGGAAAGCTCAACATCTCGACTCGCTGTAGCCTAATTCCTATTGAAATCAAACCTATAGGCCTATAGAAAGAAGCTATACTGCACAACTTGATGGAGAGAGACTAGCTCTGATAACATCCAAAAAACAAACTGCACAAAAAGTATTCTATGTCACGGATGTTAGCCCATATAGCTCAAGGATCAAAAAATGCAAAAAATGTTAAAAGACTGTTTTTTTGTTGTTGTTAATACAATCTAACTCAATGAGGCCCAGCATTGTTTTAGATCCATTGTATGGACTACAAGAATTTAAACATTCTTTGAAATATCTGAATTCGTGTTCCACAGTAGAAATTAAGTCATACAGGTTTGAAATGACTAGAGGGTGGGTAATGATCCATTTAGCTAAACTAAGTTTACTCTTTTATGGAATTTTATTGACATTGATAGCAAACATACAGTATTAAACAGGGAAGAAGAGGGAATAAGATTGGGATGTGAAACCAGGGCGTTTCAAGGTTTGGCAGGTTAGCTTGAGCATTTCGACCCTGCTGGTATATGTGGTGTAACTACATCATTATGTTTCTCCACTGATGGCTATTCAAAAGTAGTTGTGCGATTTGACTACATAAATTATTTGCATGTAACATTTAAATTATAAGATTTTAATTATATTAAAGTATAAGGCTACATGATTAATCAACAAACCGAAATCACAATGGGGCTTAGTGTGATTATTAAATTGCAAACACTGCAATTTAATTAAATAAATACAGTATACGCACATTTTTCCGAGTGAGGTGCAGCACTATGTTCTTTTACATGTGAGCAACTTGTGATCCGGTGTTTTCAGTGTCTCACAGCTTGATGGGTTAATGTTTGAAAATGAAGAAATTAAGACAGGCATAAATATTAATATAATATTTCATTACAATTTGCATTTTTGTAAAATAAATACTGATTATTTAGTTTACAAGATAAATTAAAGAGGGGGAGCATCCCCCACAGTAGATCACAGTCTGGGGACTGATCGACAAGACCAAAAGGGCACTTTGGCAATTAAAGTGGAGGGCTTGTATCAGCATAAAAAAAGGAAAGGTGTTTTTACTGTTTGCTAACTATGTAAAAAAAAAAAATAAAAAAAAAAAATATATAAAAAAAAAAAAAAAAAAACAGTTCTGAAACTGCATTTTACATTTGTTCAATCGGAACATCGGCAAATTTCTCTTCTAAGTGGTCACAACTCCTCTCGGGAATGAAACTGTGAATTGGGAACTACTGTAACACTGAAGCACTAGGCTCTTAGAATGAGGGGCTGGGTGGCGAGTCTAAAGTGGTTGAGAATTTGACGATGTCTGCCAAATTGCACTCATCAATCTTTCAAAGACTTCACCTGCTTCTTTGTGTCTTCAAAGCATGCCTAGAATGCAACCAGAGCATCTTGAAACAATCTGGCAGCCTGGCAGTGTCTCCATACTGTTGTCACTGAATAATGTAATGGCGGCTGGAAATTGAGCTTGGCATCACAGGAATATATATGATATATCTTATTTATTTATTATTTTTTTATTGTACTGTGATTTGACCACTTAAAGCAGACTTGGTAAGCATAAGAGAACATTACAAAAACATTTAAAAATCTTACTGACTCCAAATGGTAAAATCCAAAATCCTCTTTGAATGGTATAGTGTATGCTTTGCCTTCACAAACACTTTAAAACTCTGTATGAACAAGTTATTGCTACAGCATAAGTCATTCTCATTCTTTCCAATGTAAAAAAAAACACCTCTTTTCATGCAGTAAAGTAATTATTATTTAAAAAAGACTTTTGTGACTACATTCTAGTTATCATGGCAATAGTTATTCATCAAATGATGGAGAAGAGCATTATTACTAGGCACATATCTAGATCTGTAGTCAAATGCACTTTTGGCAATTTAAAGAGGCAATACAGGTGCATGGTTTGCAGTGATGATGTACAATTCCTGAAAAGGGGGCCAAATCATGGTCTGCAGCATGCTCCACATCCTAGCATATATGGATTAACCCTCAAAATGAGGAATCGCAATAGGCAAGTTGTTCAACACAAATTTTTGGCTGGTTTGCATAATTACTTTAGTGAATCAAGTGCTAAAACAACAATTAAACAACGCTCTCAGTAGATGTGATTCGTTCTTAGTGGATTCCTGTACCTAATGAACAGAAAGTCATTGACTTTTTACATCAGTTGATACAACTGAACACCATAGTTAGGTAACCGAGACTGTGGGTGCCAGATGTTAACCATTCAGAACAAGAAGGAGTAGCTTATTAGCGAGAGTAATTGATTAAAAGAAGGTTGTTCTGGGTGGCACTGGCAGGGATCACAAACAGGTGTGTTTGTATGCGAATGTGACAAAGGAAAGATGACTGTTGTTCTGAATGTGTGGGCAACTCCTCCCATCAGTGTAGAAGTGGATTGCACCTGCTGCACAACACAGCAGGATGCTGATCCCACAGCACACCCCAGTGGCAGGTGAAGGAAATTCACAAGGGTAAAATTACCAATGTAGACATAAATATTCATGCTTTGAGGCCAAACAACTCAGAACTCAGTGCCAACTCAGTTTTAACTCAGAAAATGCTGGTAATTCACAAATAATTACATTAAGGAAAAAGATGTTGAAAAAAAAAGAAAATCGTCATCATTTACTCACCCTAAAGTTTTTTTCTTCTGTTGATCACAAAAGAAGATATTATGAAAAATTTGGTAACCAAACAGTAAACTGTAGCCATGAACTTCATAGTTTTTTTTCTATATATGGAAGTCAAGGCTCAGCAAATGTTTTGGTTACCAGCATATTCAAAATATTTCTTTGTGGTTAAAACAAAAGAACAATAACACAAATCTTTGCGGTGAGTAAATGATGGCCAGAACATACCATTACATGAAATTTTGAAGTAGAGAAAGACTGGAAAAGTATTTCTTGTAAAAAAATACTCAAATAACTTAAAAAAAATAAAGTCTTAAAAGAGAATTCTCCCCAAAATAAAAAAACTCAGCATGTATCACTCATCGAATGACAGAAAGTGAGAATGACGTAAATAATTACACGCGCCGACTATGTATGTGTTTTAGGGTTGAAAGAATTAAAGATATATGAGAGGACAAGTTGAAGCAAGTTGGGGAGGAGAAGGTAGGTTAGGTGAAGGATACAAAGAGTAGGTATGAACGATACTGGAAAGAAATATTGGAACGGGGATGAGAAAAATAAGTAATGAAGTGGAGAGGGCAAAAAGAACAAATAGGAGGAGAGGCAGAATGAGGGAGGGAGAGGACGAGGAGACGGGAGCATGATCGCGCAGCGGCTGCTTTTGCCGCCCGGTTGCCTCGGCCGATGGGATGGCGGAGCAGTGTGCTTGAAATGTAATCAAGTCCATCTCCCTCTGTGCTGTGATATAATAATCACACACCCACACACACACACGTCTCTAATACATATACGCACATGCTCAGTCTCTGAAATATGTGTGTGGACATGCAATTCATGACTCTGCAAGTCCACTAACTACAAAACAAGAGACAACAAGGGGCAAACATGACTTACGGTTCAAATTCACTCTGGTTACCACAGTAAATGACAAACAGAGTGAGTCAGCATGAAACGTCAGTATTGTGTCATTAGAATGACACCTCAGGGGCCAACATAGCTGTCTGCACTTTTAAAAATAAATGTTCCAAAAGGGAGATTTTGCATTGATGCCATAGAAAAACCATGTTGGTTTCACTAAACAACTCTTTAATGAACAGTTCTTAAAAGAACCATCTTTTTCTTCAAGTGAAAAACATTTTAATTAGTTTCCACTAAAATAAACCTTTTGTGCAATGGCAAGGACAAAACCTACAAACGTTTGTTTTTTATTTTCTTTTTCTCTTCTCCCCAACTGCTGCCATATCAGAACCAGTCTGGGTTCCTCAAAGAACCTTTCAGTGAGCAGTTCTTAAAATAACATTTTGTTTCTTCCTGTGAAAAACAGTATAATTTTCCACTATAAAGAAACTTTAGAGCAATGGAAATGTTCTACACTCTTAAAATAGGTTTCAAAATGGTTTTCTTTGCAATAATGCCATAGAGAACAATTTTAGGTAGATGCAGACACTACCCAGACCATGAGCACCAGATAAAACACAATATCTTAAACAAAGCAGCTCTGATTGACTGCCTCAAGAGATTTTTTTTTAAGCATCAGATCTCGGTTGCTTTACAGATACAGAGCCTAATTAAAAGTTGTTACTTATTTATGCAATGCACTCTTCTTTCTACACTTGTCATTCATGAATATATGGTGATGAATTTTAATCAGTTTTGTAATTAAGCAAGCGTTGATGACTCCTGAATGTATTTATGAAGTTTTTATTTAGCAGAACTTTATATATAAGCATATCTTTATATACACAGTGGGTATAGAAAAGAATCACCCTTCTTTAAAATAATCACTTTTTGTTGCTTTGCAGCATGAAATGAAGTTTTATTTTTTGTTTTATTCAGCTGTATTTACTCAGTGCAATGTATAACATCCAAGTGAAATATAACACCAACATGACAGAAAAAAAAAATCCAGAATCACGGAGTAGGAAAAAGGATCACCTACCCTCCTACACTCTCAACAGCACACAAAGCCATTTGACTTTCAACTGTGATCAGCTGTGGTCATTTTGATTAGCTCAGCATGAAAAGAGTCCTTTCAGTCCTTGGTAGTGTAACTGAAGCAAGCAATCAGCTATGGGTGGTAAGGCACTGTCAAAAGATCTCTGGGATTAAGTTGTGGACAGGCACAAGTCAGGAAATGGATACAAAAAAAATCCAAAGGCTTTATCAATGCCTAGAAGCAAAGTGAAATCTAATATTAAGAAGTGGAAGGTATTTGGTAAAACACAGAACCTCCCTGGATCAGGACATCGCTCCAAACTGGATGAGAGAGCCAGGAGGAAACTGGTCAGAGAGGCGATCAAGAGGCCTACAGCAATTCTGAAGCAGCTGCTGGAATTATGATAAAGAGTGGTGTAGCATTTGGACCAATCAGACACACAACTTTTTGTTATATTTAACAAATAATATCTAACTCCCCCACACCTAACCAAAGGGCCAATTACGAGAGTCTATGGACCCTTCCCCCGAAATGCAACTAACAACTCAAAAGGGCAGAACAGTCCTCTGGTTCCATGGTAACAATGCTGATATCACTGGTTTTATTGACCAAAGGAATGCGGGCAGAGAAACTCCCTCATTTTCTCATAAGCAAGAGGCAAATGCACAGTAGAAATTGACTTTTCTACTGATTAATTCATAGGAAAACCTTCTTTGATTGAATACACATATCCTTCAGGTCATGTGTATACCATTAATGTTCTTGTATATTGTCTGTTGTAGTATATGCTGTTTTATGCATGTTATCATAGACCACTAGTTAATATATCCTCACCTATATCATGTTTGGTCTCTATGAATTCATCTTTGGATGATCTAACTGAGAGTGCATATGACATGCTGATACCTATGCAACATATTGATGTTCTAGAATCTTTACTAATTTGTTGCATCACACCCAAGCGAATTACAATGCAAAATACCATGCTGAGAGAACAAAGGGTCGTAAACCCTCCAGCAATTGCCACCCCCCGCTCGGAAATTCCATTTTGCTCATTGGACAAGCCCATCTTAAAAGGCGGAGATCTTCTCCGACCTTAAAGGCCCGGCTCCAGGGACCCGCCCCAGTCGGTGGTTCGGTCAGAAGCTAAGAAGATGTGAGAAAACGCTTCAGGATACCAAAGCATTGTGCCAGGCCTTTCTTCGGCCTAGTCCTTACCATTCATCAAGTGACTCTGACTCAAACTGGTTCTTTTCATTGACCTAAATTCAGCAAAGATCAACGGGAAGCCTTAAGATTTGCATCAGGAATCTCTTTAAGACCGCCGAGACTCGCTAAGTATCAAAATTAGTCTTATTAATTGATACATTAAGAATCAGTTACACCTTTTTACAAGGTGTTTGAACTAAGAATCTGACGTTTGACTAAGGTTTAGATCTGCTTGATATGACATGCAAAGTTCCATAAATTCATCTTTATGCCTCTTGTCTATGCTGATGTTAAACCTTTAACCCTTTCCTATACCAACTGTATGTGTCTTGTGTGTGTGTGTGTGGTAGGTGTATGTTAGACCAGCTTAATGTGTTTATGTAGTATGTTAGACTAGTTTAAGTGTTTATGTAGTTAATAAAACCTTACTGGTATCACACTTGACGTGTTCATTGTTAACTCATAACCGGAGTCAATAATCATGAAGATTTACGTTACAAACTTATAGAATAGTACAGTAAGAAAGTTATTTCCCTTAAACAGGAAAAAAAATTAACGGTTCTTGGAATTGTTACAAGACAGGTGGGACCCTGATGCATGGTCAGATTAATATCTACAGCGGGGATCTAAAATAGATAGGTTAATTTAAATAGTATGGTTAATTATTCATATGTTTTTCCCCTATTGAGCTGATTCGCTTTTTCATTTGTTGTGTTTTGTTTTGTGCGTCAGTGTGGGATGTGACAAACAATATCACCAATCTCCACAAACGTAGCCTTGTGTGTGTTTTGAGGGTTGAAAGAAAAAGCCCAACCTCAAAAGAAAAGGCCACATGCAGTACCAAAGTGAGCTTTGCCAAAACGCACCTTGAAGATTTTGAGACGGATGACTAAAATTTAATTATTTGGCCTCAATGCCAAACGATATGTCTGGCAGAAATCCAATATGGCTCACTATCCAAATAACAGCATTCCTGCAGTAAATCATGGATGTGGTAATATCCTGTTATGGGGTGTTTTCTCTGCAGCAGAGCATTTGTCAGGATAGAAGGAAAAAATGGATGAGGCAAAATACCATCAAATTCTTGAGAAAAATCTGCTGCCCTCTGCCAGAAAGTTGCAACCCAGGCTCATTCAAAATACATGCCTCTAAATAAATTTCTGCAAAACCGTTATTACGTACCTTACTGCACGAGTTTCAAAGTGAAATGTCCAGTGAGTTGAGCTAAAACGCTGGTTCAAGACGTGACCCTGGCACATTTTTGTTACCTTGATATAGGCACATATTGCTGTGTTTTTATTGCGTTGCTTCAGGTACGTATTACGTATTACTTGCTCACTTTCCTAGTAAAGCTTTGCTAACCAGTATTTTCCTCCCGCAGTGCGCTGGCAGACCGGCGGGGAGACTCGTGAATACGAAATAAAGCAGTAAGAGAACATTGAATTGTTTGGTCAACTTTAAAACACATGTAATCAACTTATTTGTTTTATATCAATGCTATCTGTAAGGTATAAATGCGTCTTGGTGAATAAATGTCTGTAAGAACATCGGTTGGACTGTATTTGTGTCATTTTGTTAATGCTTCAGCTACAGATGATGTTTTGCGCAATTGTTAATTGGGTTTCTTTTTTTAGTAATGGCATTCATTCTCGCTAAATAAGATACCTGTCTGTTATGTAGTGCCCTGTTATACTGCGTTACTGTGTGATATTTATGGTTTCTATAGCCGTGGCATCATTATGATTGTATGCAGAGATGGATTAATTCATGTAGGACGCCACTGAAGGCCTAGGTGTAAAATGCACATCCCGCCACTGGTTTTTGGAAATAGTAATGTAACGGATGCCTTAATCAAAACTGATCTACAGAAAATGTAATCCTGGAGCTTTCTTTGCTGAAAGGCACATAAATTGTTTATGACTCAGTCTTGATTATTAATTGGATATTTTGATTATTAATACATATTATATGGAATACATTTTTGAGCTCATATTGAGGCATTTGACTTGGTGAACAATTTGTAAAGTTATTGAGATCACTTCTGAAATTTAGAGGAGACAAATGTGAGAGCTCTCGAGTATTTAGTGTTGGAGAAAAATCTGAGCACACTTTGTAATGTTGTTGACACCTCTTCTAAACTTTTGAGGAGACAAATATAGAGAGATCCAGAGTCTAGCTAAGGAGAAAAATCTGAGCACAATGAGTGATGCTGTTGAGATCTTGTTTGAAACATTGGAGGAGACAAATGTGAGAGATCCAGAGACTCTAGCTAAGGAGAAATATCTGAGCAAAGTGTGTGATGTTGTTGAGATCTCTTCTAAAACTTTAAAAGAGAAGAGAGAGATCAGCGTCTCTAGCCTAAGGATAAATTATCTGAGCACAGGTTGTTGTAGTGGTTATCAGACCGAATAGGGGGGGGGAACAATCTAAGATTTGGTCAAAACATGGTTGAAGCATGAGGAGCCCAAAATTCCACAAGAGGCCCAAGACAACAGAATGTCATAAATCAGACCCGAGCACTAGCCAGTCTGAAGCAAGCCTAACCAACTCTTTCACAGAACAGCTTTCAAGTCAAGTCAAGTCAAGTCTGCCTTTCTTGTCAATTCTTCCACAGACAGCACAGACACACAGAGATTGAAATTGGGTTACGCTCAGACAACCTTGGCGTGCATACAGATAAAATAACGACAGAAGTAAATTACAAAATACAAATACAAAATACAATCTACCAATATACAAATCAGGTAAAACTGTAAAACAATATATATATAAACACAAGGCATATGGAAGAAAAGTGCAAAACAGTAAAGGGTAAACAACAGTGCAGATATAGTGATGATTGTAGTGCAAAAAAATGATTTGAAGTGCAAAAGAGCTTATTTCAGACTGATTAAAGTGACAGTGTGAATGTGGTATTTGGGAGGGGGGAGTTGGCGAGAGGTCCATCCAGAGGGTACAGCGTTCAGTGGTGCGTGGGGGAAAAAGGGGGAGGGTTCGGTGGGGCATGGTCGGGAGGGAGTTCAGCTTTGATGGATGAAGCTGTCCTTCAGTCGGCTGGTCCTGGCCTGGAGACTCCGCAGTCTCCTCCCTGATGGCAGCAGACTAAAGAAGCTGTGTGATGGGTGGGTGGGATCACCTGCAATGCAGAGGGCCTTGCGGGTGAGACGGGTGTTGTAATGCCTGCAAGGGACGGGGAGAGACCCCGGCACCAACGATCTTCTCAGCTGCTCTCACTATGCTTTGAAGTGTCTTGCGGCAGGACGCGTGCTGCAGGCGCCATACCACACAGTGATGTAGCTGGTCAGGATGCTTTCGATGGTGCCTCTGTAGAAGGTGCAAATGATGGGGGCCGGGGCTCTGGCTCTTCTCAGTTTGCGGAGGAAGTAGAGACGCTGCTGTGCTTTCTTGGCCAGTGCTACGGTGTTGTCAGCCCAGGAGAGATCCTCTGTGATGTGCACACCCAGGAACGTGGTGCTGCTCACCCTCTCCACAGTCACACCATTGACGGTCAGAGGAGCATGCTGAGTGCGCACTCTCCTGAAGTCAACAACAATCTCCTTCATCTTCTCCACATTCAGAGAGAGATTGTTGTCACTGCACCACCAGGCCAGGCGGCTCACCTCGCTCCTGTAATTTGTCTCATCTCTGTTGCTAATGAGAACCACTACAGTCGTGTCATCCGCAAACATAATAAGGAGGTTGGAGTTGTGTGACGGAGTGCAGTCGTGGGTCAGCAGAGTGAAGAGGAGGGGGCTCAGCACACATCCTTGGGGGGCCCCAGTGTTCAGTGTGATGGTGCTGGATGTGTTGCTGCCGACCCGAACTGCCTGAGGTCTTCCAGTCAGGAAGTCCAACAGCCAGTTGCACAGCGAAGTATTGAGCCCCAGCTGGACCAGTTTGTGAATGAGCTGTTGAGGGATGATTGTGTTGAATGCTGAACTGAAGTCTATGAACAGCATTATGACTATTGAGTCTTTTTTGTCCAGGTGTGTGAGTGCTGAGTGGAGGGTAGTTGCGATGGCGTCATCGGTCGAGCGTTTTGACCGATATGTAAACTGGAAGGGGTCCAGGGAGGGAGGGAGGGCAGACTTGATGTGTTGCATGACTAGCCGTTCAAAGCACTTCAGGAGGATGGGGGTAAGTGACAATTGGATGGTAGTCATTGAAGCAGGATGGAGACGACTTCTTCGCGACTGGAATTATGGTGGTAGCTTTGAAGCATGTGGGGACAACAGCCTGACTTAGCGAGATGTTGAAAATGTCTGTGAAGACATCGGTGAGTTCCACTGCACAGTCTCTCAGTACCCGCCCAGGAATGTTGTCAGGACCCGGAGCTTAGCGTGCATTGATCCTGCTGAGGGATCTCATCACGCTGTCCGGGGACAGCGTCATCACCTGGTCGCCGGGAGGAGGTGGAGTCTTCTGTGCAGTGGTGCTGTTTTGTGCCTCAAAGCGAGCGAAGAAGACGTTCAGCTCATTCAGCAGGGAGATGGTGCTGTCACAGGTCAGCGGGTGGGGCTTGTAGTCCATAATGGTCTGTATCCCCTACCACAGGCTCCGAGTGTCTCTGCTGTCACTGAAATGATGGGCTATCCTCCTGTTCAACATAACACAAAAGGAACACATGATCATAACAACTCAGGAGGAGATTGTCAATTTTAGGGCAACGTAATCAAGGATAATGGTCAAAGAGAGACATGAATGACCACCCACATGATAGTAGTACTATAGTCACGAGCACAGGAGGGAAATTGACATCAAACACTAAGAGGAGAACAGACAAAACAGACTGAGATTCCTTACAGACATTTTAACCTCTGGTCTTCATACGTTCATAGAACATGTCCTTATGTTCAGAAAATGGCACAGGGGGGGGAGAGGGGGGAGGGGGGGGGGGGGGGGTGAAACGGCATTTCCAGTAAAGATGCACTCTAAAGGACATAAAAGGACCTGAGCAACTAATCATTTCTATGCATAACTCCATATCATGTATGTAACCTACATGTGACTTATCAGGTCTTAATCATTTATTGTGTATGTATTTTTAATAACTATTGAATTGCTTAATGGTTCGTATTCAGGTTTGGTATATGTGAGTTTGAGAATTCATGCTTGAAAAGTTTCTTCCAATCAATTCTTTGTCAAAAGTATCATATTCTTGTTATAGAAATCAAGTCCAAATGTATACTCTGCCAGAGCTGGAAAACGCGGACCATGTGACTGATAAGAGAACATTTGATTTATTGAATGGGGAGGAGAAATATACAACACCCCGAGCAAACACGACATCTAATTGGTCAAAACACCATTTGGGGTGTGTTAAACAGCCTGGTTTAAATACTCAGCACACCATCTTTCTCACTCTCTCTCGCCCTCTTCCTTCTTGCCTTTTCGAGCCTTGTTGTTTAGTCATAGCTGTGAGCTATGTGTTTTTTTTAATCATGCTTCTTTAGTTTTTGAGCGTGCTCTGGCTTACACGCCATCTCCTCCCAAAACCATGAGGAGAAACGCCACCAATCTCGTCAAACTTTACTTCTATTTCTACTTCTTTAGTTTGTTTTATTTTCCGTTAAGAGTTTCGTGTTCCAAGTTAAGTTTTGCCTAACGCCACATCTCCGAGTCCGACCTCGAGTGCCGTCTAAAACTTCAACTGCAGACCACAGCTCCGCGTCGCCAGCCAACGCCCAATCACTGGCTTCCCAAGACTGAACCTCCAGCCAATCAGAAAAGCGGGAAACCCCTTTCGGCAACCAGACAAGGAAGGAAACCACGCACACAAGAAAGCAAGTACCTCCATATCCTAGCTGAACTGGTGCATTTAATAAAAATCTTAACCTCATTGAGGAACTCAATGCGAAGGTTAATTAAGTGATTGATGGTTGTTAAGATCTATGCAATTGCACATATTGCTATAAACCTGGGATTTTACATTTTCACTCTCCTAAACTCATTCTTCCCTCACTTTCTCTCTTTCTGCAACTTATGTGAATGCGTGTGTTCATGTGTTAGATTAGTTTATATGTCTTAGATTTATCCAATAAAGCCTTATTTATATTGAAAAGAGAAGTATCTTGTGTTTTGTGCTCACAAGTTAATGTCTTAAACTGCCGATCTTGTTACTGTGCTAATTAATAGGGTTTTCACTATATTTTGGATATAAAATAGCCATTGCAGAATTTATTTCATATGGCTCGTTCAATGAATCGCTGGCCGTCTCAGTGATCAGCCGTTTTTTTTTAAAAAACAGTGATTCTGTCCAATTTCCCTTACATATTATTGGTGGAGTTCACTTTAAAATCTTAAATGATTCCCTTTGAGATAAATTATTATCACTGTTTCCCTTACAGTGAGTAAAGTTGTTGAGATCTCTTCTAAAACTTTAAAAGAGACCATTGTGAGAGTGTTAGAATTTTTCTCTCAGGAGACAAGTTTGAGAAGCAGGAGACTCAAGCAAAAGTTTCCATTCAATCTAAAAGTAACCTAATTTCTGTCTTGGAGAAATATTTGAGATGTTAAATAGGTCTCTTTTTTGTTTTATTTTTCTTCGCTCTGGTTAGCTTCAATGTCAATTATCTACACCATTTCAATCAAAGACAAAACATGCATTGTCATATTTGAAGTTGTTTTATGTAGACAGTGTTTTATTGCACAGTGATTAAACAGAGGAAACCATAACCTATATTTACATGCATGCAAAATGGGCTGTACAAGACAACATTTTAATACTAAACAAAGCTAAACAAAAAAACACTGGTACACTAGTGTTACATTTGTTAAAAAAGGTATTGCTCTTATACTAAACATCTTGTACTTGTAAGTCCTTTCTAGTGTGTTTAGAAAATGTGGTGTATATACAATGCTGGACATTAAAGATAAATTTAAACATTTAAACTAGTAATATTAGTAATAGTAATATTGATATTCTGAGATGTTTGATGCTATTTAAATGATAGATTTAGTATTTACAATATTTTTTAAAGTGTAACGTATCTCCTGAAATAAAACTGAAGACATCTTAAGACAAAGCTGATATCTCAATGAGGCATAAGAGAATCGCCCCTTAGTATCCTGAACATAGAGAAACATCTGTCAGAGCCATAGACGTGAAGGCACAACTGCACCTCAGACAACATGGGTTTGAATCCCAGCTAAAGGTACTTTCCTGCTCCTGTTCAATTCTCAACTGTCCAACTGATTTATGTCTCTACTCCTACTGTCCTGACCATTAAAGGTGAAAAACCCCATTGCAATAAAAAAGCAACAGCAATCTCTGAGCAGTAACACATTTTTATAATGGAGTCTTGCAAGAGATTACAGCAAGACAATAAAGAGATCTCTCATGTTTCTCATACATTTGTCATTTTGGATTCCTTTCTTTCTGAACTTTCTCATGTCTCAGTTGTGTCTACTTTTATTTATCCTAAGGATTTTTTTAGGAGAAACATCTGAGACACTGTTGAGACTAAAATGAGAAATACACTAGAATCGCAACTACGTCTCCTGAGTTTAGAAAGAGCAACCACTGAGCAATAAAATATTCCTATAATGGAGTCTTGATAGAGATTGCAGCAAGACAATAAACAGATATTCTATGTTTCTTCCACCACATTCTCTGTTTTGACTCTTTTTTTCTCAAATATTTCTCATGTCTCATTTGTGTCTACTTCCATTTCCCCTAAGGAATTTTAGGAGAAACATCTGAAATGCTGTTGATACTAAAATGAGAGATATATGAGAATCTTATCTAAGTCTCTTGAGCTTAGGAAAAGCAACCACTGAATCTGGTGAGTGTATCCCAATTTTCCTATGGGATACACTCATATAACCATGTATCAGTACACGTTCCTGGTGTGTTTACTGTCTGTGCATCTCAGCAAAGTGTTAGAAATGGTACCTGACAAACAAGAATTAGGATTCTAGAGAGAGGCAGGAAAATAAGTGCATAAATGAGACTCAGAGATGCATGAATTGCATGAGAAAAAAAAAAGAGAGAATGAGGAAGAATGAGAGCAAGAGCTTGTAAGGCTTGTAAAAAAATAAGAGAGATATGGCACAAATAAAACAAAAGATAGAGGAAGACCCAAGGACGTGAAATGAAAAGCAAATAAATGCGGCCTCCAGTTTGTGGTGACTGTGCCGTGTGTTTGTGACCGTGGGGATGTGCTCGCTAGTGTGTATAAAGAATGTCAGTCGCTGCTCTTTCAGGCTGATTAATGGACTCTCACACACTGCAGGTAAATGATTGACTCAAATGCTCCACCTTGCAACCTCCCCACCCCCCAAACCTTATGAACACACTCGCGCACACTCTCCAGCTAAATGATGGAATAAAATGCTCCACCTTGCACTGTCACACATCACAGAACCCTACAAATTACCTGACTCCCAAACTCAGAAAGACAGATGGAGGAAAAGGGAGACGAAGAAAAGGAAGCCGATGGGTTCGGTCACTGTGTTAATAGCAAAAAATAAAAATAATTCCTTCTGCTTAGTGAATGTAGTCAGATAATATGCCTATCATTAATATTAAGATAAGAGAAATGAGGCCATTTACATGTCTAGTGTAAGAACTGAGCACAGGTGATGATTTCAAAGAGTCTTTACAGTATCCCTTGATTTTCCTGCTGCTGGTGTTCATGGATTAATGCTAAAGTTCAAGTGGTAAAATACATTTTCTATTCCATTGGCATTTATTTGATCAGAAATACAGTAAAAAACAGTAATATTGTAAATATTAGCATTATATAAAAAAAAAAACAGTATAAAATTACCGGCCAGCCATTGCTCATTGGCATGCTTTCTGGTTAAACATGATGCCTTCAGGAAATCATTCGAAAATAGGCTAATTGGTGATCTAGTAACTTTTTATTCTTCTTATAATATCTAAAGAACAGCATTATTTGAAAGATAATCTTTTTTTAACATTTTTTAAATATCTTTACTGTCAATTTTGGTCAAATTAATGCATCCTTGCTGAAAAAAAAAAGTCTGACCCTAAACACTTTCAAATGGTAGTGTACATTTTAACATAATATTTCAAACACACACTATTCAAAAGCTATCCTAACAATCTTAAACCAGATAGTCATACCATGTTATTCATTTTGTAGTAATTTAAAAATTCCCCACTGAGTTATCCAGATTTGAGCATCATACCAGGTGTTGGGCACAGAGACAACATAGATGTCATTGTCATTTTGCCAAGTACAGTAGAACACCTTTTGTTGATCCTTGAACAACATTCTTAGCAAACCAGCATAATCCCAATCCTTAACCTGAACCCTAACCATTAACTAATCTGAAAATGATTGTTTGATTGGATTGTTGTTCAAATACTATCAGTGGGTGTAACTGCAATCCTAAAATCCGATTAGTTGATAGGAATGTTGCTACAGGCTAAAATTACTATACTGTAAATGTGTTAAAGAGTCATAACTGTTAATGTATCATGATCCACTCTTATAGTGGGTATAGAAAAGAATCAATCCCCTTTAAACACGTTGCCTATTTATGATAAAATCACTTTTTAGAAGGTAACTTGCACGCGCAGCCTAATTAAAATATTGTTTAAAACCACCACTCTTTTTTGATGATCCCAATTAAAATCATTAAACAGTCTCTCCAAAGAGCATTCCAGATCTCCCTACATTGATGTCATCATAGGAAAAATAATGCAGCATTTGTGATGTGTCGGCCCTCATTCGCATTGACACCGCTGGGAGCAGCAGTACACACTACTGTTTTCTTGCTGTAGCTGATGGAGATATACAATTTCAGTGCTAAAGAGGCATTACAAGTGTTGTGTTTCGGGATGTACCAACGAACATAGGAGTTTCCACTGACTTCCTCCATCTGAGCCGCTGAGGACACAGTGGTTAAATTTCATTTTTGAACAGAAAGTCAATGTCAGAAAAACAATGCTTAAGTTCATATATGTGTGCCATATTTTATATCGACTGCCTCACAAAACGAGGGTCAGTTCTACACTGGATGTGAAGAGATTTCTTCTGAAAGAAGGGTATCAATAGCTAAAGTACAATTGATAAACTAAAAATGTGTCCGTCCTTCATTGCAGCTGCAAAGCAACAAATATGTTATATTTTAAAAGGGGGGTGATTTCTTTTCAATATCCACGACATTATTATATACCGGATATCAAAAACCATTATGCCCAACATCAATAACAAAGACCAAAATCTAAGAACCTAAGAAATGGCCACAGAAAAAAGTAATAAGGGGGGAAAAATGCATTTTTAAAATTTTGTTTTTATTGTAGACACTTCTTACAAGTCATTGCACCTAATCATTTTCAAGGTAAGATTCATCAACAAAGACATGTTCTTGTAGCACTGAAAAAATAGAGGAAACCTGTGTCAGAAGACGAAGGGAGAATGTCATGAAACTGTGGCTGTTTTATGGAAGCACTAGCTGATGAGTGGAATGTATTTATGCTAAAAGCAGGAAGGGATGTGTAAACCGTCAGTGCAGAACCCACCGTCCGGGCGTTATTGAGCAGGGTCTTCAATCAATTAACTCTCAGTATGTGGTAGCTGCAGGGGCAGCTTCTTCCCCGTTAATCCTGACTTTGACCTCCTGGATTAATCTCTCAGGGATGGTTAACCTGGTGACCCCTATAATCACCATGGAGATGGCATGACTGTCAGAGTTCATCAGTGAGTAACCCTTCTCTGTATCCACGGGTGTGCTCGTGGGCATGCAAAAGTGCATGATGGGTAAACAGCTAGAAGTGTCCAATAATGCATTAAACAAACATGCAGCTTTTGAGAATGTTTAAGTATGTGTGTAAGTGCTCGCTACTAACATAAAACCAACAGATTTGCAAGTACTGCCAACCTAAGAGCAACTATCCAAATTAATAATAATAATAATAATAACAAAACATTCTTTCTGTGTGGTTAACATTTGAAGAACCCATGTGCAGTTTATTTAACATAAGCAAAATACAAACTAAATAATTGACTTAACTTGACTTGGAATAAACATGGACTTGAACAGAAACACAAAGCCACCTAACAGCAGGTTACACAGAACAAAGCTAGACCATGGACAATGAAACATGAGGGCTATATATACACCAAGAGACTAAAGAGTAATGACTAACAATAAATGCCTAAGAACAATTAAGACAATGAACCAATAGGTGTGTTCGACTTCATGCGGCGCTGCGCAGACCGATCGCGGAGAGTTGCCGCTTGCAGTCGGGGGCGGAATTGAAAGTGGAGACGTGAAGTCGGACACTTTCTGTTTCCTGTAGTGACGCTCAAGCAGTGTTTGTATACTCTATCACAGATGAAGTGAATTAAATGCAATATTTGTCAAATACACAAACGTTTCAGAAACGTTTTCATGAGCAACAGAAACACCTTTTATATACTACTTAAGATACGCTATACAAGAAAAAAGTTCAACATCAGCCTTATACTATGTAACTTACCAATAAGTGAGTGAGTGAGGTGTGGCCAAGTATGGTTACCCATACTAGGTATTAGTGCTCTGTGTTTAACCCATCCAAAGTGCACACACTGTAGTGAACACACATCCGGAGCAGTGGGCAGACATTTATGCTGCGGCACCCGGGGAGCAGTTGGGGGTCCGGGGCA